>JADLZN010001092.1:0-198367 GCA_018155175.1 Sinocyclocheilus anophthalmus | reverse complement strand
TTCAGAGACACATTTGAAAGATGTTTTATCATTTCATAACATATTTCGTCTTTTCCTGGTGATGTATGTTTCACCCCGTGTAACACCTGCTTCAGTTCATACATTGTAAAATCTGTATCCAATGTGCATCCAGATGGCACTTTTCGAGCCAACACATTAGGATTCTCTTTCAAAATGTGTTCCCTCTGTACTTTCATACTTTCCGATATATTATTATTACTATGAACCTTAACGAATGCTTCTGCTAATTCCTCTGCCTTTTCTTCATTAGTCATTATATATCTCTACCCTCTTTTATTAAGACTGGAATACTTTTATACATCTGTTTCCCACCCATTTTCCTAACCATATTCCACATATCACTTATATCTACGTATATTTACACCAATTTCATCACAGAATTGTCTCCATTAATTTCTTTTAGTTATCCTTATTACTTTTCTTACCACTGCTTGAGTTCTCTTGTAACTTATAAAATCATTAAAAGAATGAGATTTTTTTACTTTTCTTAAAGCTCTGTTTCTGGTTTTAATTACTTCACTACATTTTTCTGTCCACCATGGTACAACCTTTTTAATTTTTGCCTCTTTACTTTTCCCTATTATCTCTTGTGCTGAACTACACAGAATCATATTTATTTTATTATTCACATCCTCTACATCTTCAAAACTAAATTGTGTACTTATCATTTTACCTTCACATACATATGTGAACTTATCCCAATCTGCAGCTTTAAACCTCCATCTGGGAAATTTCTCCTCTTGGCATACTTCAGTTTCTATCCCTATACAACATTTTATAGGATAATGATCACTTCCCATATTACTATGATCCAAAACTTCCCATTCACACTGCCTGGCTAAATTATTAGATACAATAGTTAAATCTAACACTGAATTACTTCCTCTAACTACATCTAATCCGTTATTTAGGCACACTAGGTCACTACAGTCTAATATTTCTTCCATCACATTCCCATTTTGGTCATTATTTGCACTTCCCAACAAAGTACTATGAGCATTAAAATCACACCACACTATGTTAAAATTACCCTCTCCTCCAATATTTTTCAGCAGATCTTTATTTAATCTTTTACACGGATTATAAAAATTAATAAATCTTATATTCTGATTACCAGTTCTTACATCAATCACTACTGCCTCGTATTCCTCATTCACTTTAACCTCCCTATATGCTACTCCTAATTTAATGAATGTTATTACTCCCCCTCCATTTCCTTCATTTTGCGTACTGCTTCATATCCTTGAACCACAAAGCTTAAATTAGGCTTTAACCACAATTCTTGTACACATATTATTTGAGGTTTAACCTTAAAATCATCAATCCATTTTTTTAATTCTTGTCCATTTGATATTAAACTTCTTGCATTCCACTGCAAGATTAAAAATACCATTAAGAACCTCCACATACTGCCTGGGGGTTAGTAGCATGCATTTTCAGTTTCTCATTTATCTGTTCTACTATTATTCCTTCTACATTCAGATACTTTTCTGCCGCTCTTAAGATTATTCTTGTTCTTTCAGTTCTACTCTCAGTCTGTGCAGAGCAGTTAACTACTTCTACGATGAACGTAACAAATGCCAACTTATCAGTCAGGAACTTATCTGCGTTTTCTTTCCCTGATTCGGACGCTCATTTCTCCTTTTCGAGTCTACAACTGTTTCTTCTGCAACTTCCTTTTTTCCTCTCATCTGAACTTTCACGATTGCTTCTGCATATGTTAATCCTTCCGTTATCTTAACATTTTGAACTTTGACCGCATTTTTCCTGATCTGACAACCTCCATACCCCGCACTGTGTTCTCCCCCGCAGTTGCAGCATTTAGGTTTCACACCTTCCTCACACTTTCCGTATTCATGATCCCCCCACATTTAGCACAGCGTTGCTTCCCTCTGCATACTGTTGCCACATGTCTATATTTTTGACACTTAAAACACCTTAGCGGGGGTGGAATGTAAGGTCTAACTATATAGCTCATAAATCCTAAAAACAGTCTTTCCGGCAATTTTTCTTCATCAAATTGTACCATTACAGAAAGACTGTCCATCCTCTCCTTGTCTCAGGGTATATTTCAGCCTCCTCGCATCTATCACTTTTGCTCCTGAAATGCATTTCTTAATCGTATCTATTGATACATTCGTTGGTATTCCAGTAATAACTCCTCTCATCCATTTCTTTTCTCCCATAACTTGACTAGTAACCTTTTGCCCTAAAATAGTTTTATTCCCTAGAGCAGCCTTTTGTTGTTTACTGTCTTTGCAGAAAATTATAATTTTTCCATCTCGCAACATCTTTGCACTTTCAATATTTCCTACCATTTCCTTCAATGACTTACTAAATTTCAAGGGATTCAAACTACTTGCTTCTTCCGACATAAACCTCACCAATACCTTAAACTCCTCCTTTCTTGTTCTCATCTGATGAAATTCTCTCTCACTTTCTGTTCCTGATGTCTGGCTCCAATCTTTCCTTCTTTTCCGCTTTTCTACTAAAGTCCACTTACTACTTCTGTTTCTTTCATTTCCCCCGCCATCTACACCCTCCAAATCCAGATCATTTCCGGACTCTACTCCACTTCCGTCCATCTTGGCCTCAGTCACAACCCAGTGTCACCACCCGCCAGCCGATCGAGCCGCTTTACTCAAGTTTACAGTGCAGGAAAAGCCGACCGTTCCTATGAGGAGGCGAGAGACTACGACCTCATGAATACTGACAGCCAACATACGAAAGCCTTCCTCGGGTGTTTACAGGGAATTGTAGTTCCTTTAGAGAACAACACTGCCATTAAGTCTTACAACGACGACATTTAAATCCTACAAATACCCTAATTCTTTATCTGTACGCGTAACATCCTGGGTAATGTAGTTCACTGGGGTAAGCTTACCCAAGGGAGTTTATGGCATAAAAACCGAACTTTGAAAACGGCCAGCAATTTTTTGACGCATATTTCTAAAGAAACATGTGCGCTTAATCCTTCCCTGCGCAATAGACGAAGAGGCAGCTCTGTAACACTTAATGGAACACATCAAAGCGTCCCCTCCCTCGTTACTGGATGTAGTGTAAAACTACAACTCCCAACGTTCCATTCGCTCAGCAACAAAGTATCAGCTGTGCTGATAGGTGACGCTGTGGTGAAAGCGAGGCGATGGGAAGTCTGACCCATTTCCTAGAATCGGTTCGTTCGAACAGCTCTTTTCAACGAACCGTTTAAAAGAAACGATTCTCTGATTCTTTTACGCAATTACGTCACCGTGCGTGCATGTCATCCTGGCGTGGCATTTAGAATCAGAATCAGAAAGAGCTTTATTGCAAAGTATGTTTGCACATACAAGGAAGTTGTTATAGTGTCACAAGCTTCCAGTAAACGGAGACAACAACAACACACAGATAAAAAAAATAAGATGTTAATAAAATACACATGCATAAATATAAACCACAAAAAAAGAATAAATTGTATGTACAGGTGTGCTATAGATAGAATAGGAATAGAATAAAATAAAAAAATAAAAAGTTGTAGGGATGTACTAGGATTTAAGGTGATAAATAAGTATTTCTATTTATAAATAAATATTAAATACTCAAATGAAGCCACGTATATTTGTTTACTGGTATTTTCTCGATTATATTATAGGTAAAACGGTCGTATAGTTACCATTTAAAACGTTTCAACGCTCATAGTAATGTAAATACAATGTGGAATTAATTAAACTACTAATTTTAATTTACATCTCATGGTTTTGCCTATTTTGTTTTATTAGTATTATTATTATTATTATAAACAACTCTTTTTCGTATGCATGTTGATAAAACTGTAATATAATCAAGTCGTCAACATTTCCAGTGTGTCATATTCCTGCTACTAGGTTCACTCCAAAAACTCTTACTACGGGTTCTCCGTTGATAATCTATGGGATTACAATTCCGCCACAATTGTGGCGGAATTGTAATCCCATAATAATCCGGCTCAATGCGAGTCGCGCATGTCTCGGTTCAATGATTCAGTGAGTCGTTAACTCGAGAACAGCTCCTCCCTATTCAGTCTGATATACGAATCGTTCAGACCAGTTTTGTGAACCGGTTCGATTGATTCAATACAAAGATTCGACTCAAATGAACGATTCCGACATCACAGGTCTGGGGCTGAGCTCGAGCTCTCTAGGCTCTATCAAATCCCAGAGACGAGGAGTAGGAAGCTCTGTGGAGACATGTAAAATGGCAGAGCTGCAGATGTTACTAGAGGAAGAAATTCCAGCCGGTAAACGAGCTCTCGTGGAGAGTTACCAGAACCTTACGAGGGTCGCGGACTACTGTGAGAATAATTATGTTGAGGTAAGCACGCGCTGATCTCCAGCACTGGATCGGGCAGGAAATGCAGGGATGAGCCGCTTTTGGGAGAACATTTTGAGCGCATAAAGGGCGATCTTTTGAAAAGCTTGATCTTAGTTAAGTGGTGTGTTGATAAGAGGTGTGGGGGGTTTGTGTCGTTTGCATTGAGGGTGTGTCTGGATACTGTTGAACTTACACATATGAAGTGTTGTTGATATCTAGCAGAACTTCAGAAAGGAGGATGTGAGTGTTGTCTGGTCTTCAGAACGATATATTTCTGACTGTCTTGACGATAGACTACACTTTCAGTTTTCTTAAGCTTGAAGAGAGAAATGAATTGTGTCAGATAATAGAGTTGGGCTAAAGTCATGTTTTAGTAGACCACTCACTGTGTATTGTATCTGCTTCCTCAAAGTGCTGTTTGTGAACTGGGAGAGAGAGAGGAAAAAACTGAAAATATATCAGTTTATTCGATTTTTTTTCACATATGAAACTGTTTTCAGTCTTTTGCAGGCTCAAAGTATATCATATTGTTAATATGGCAAGCCTTTTATACTGCTAGTCGTTAATTTGATATATAAATATTTAAAAACATTTTTATACTAATATAAACTATTATTTAAATATTTAGGCTTTCTTGTTTAAGTTTGTTTTATTTAAATTGCATTCCCATAATACAAGGTTGGTGAGTGTATATAATTGTTTTAAATATTTATTCATTGTTATTCATATTGAATTCTGTTTTATTTTGTTTGTAATAATGGTTTTATTAAACTAAAATAATACGTATTTTTCATTTCAAAAGAATTTGCCTATAATACAGAAGTAAGTCAAATAAATATGTATACAAATATTTATGATCTTGTTCTATTTTTGGTCTTATTATTGTTTGCATGTAGACCAATTATCGTATGGAATAGATGTCTGAAGTGTTCTATGCACAGATTTGCAATGACAGAACTAATTGCTAGTAATGATGCAGAGTTAAATGCTGTTTGGAGAGTTCAGTGCACTCTTGATTTACAGCCTATAAGGAACATTTTAAGAGCTAATGAAATACTCTGTAATTGTTTGCTCCAGATGTTTGCATAAGTGCTGTTATCTCTCTAACCTATATTTCTCTCAAGATACAAAACACCTGTTAGAAGTGCCTACGATTGAGCCACGTGTGAGATCTACTAAAACGCACTGAGTCAGAATGTTTGATTGTTCTAATTCCTTAAGAAAAAGTTGCTTGACCGGTAGCGCAACATTTTGTTCGAAAAGCGGCAGGTCAGGTTTGATGTAAAATGGCAACTCTTTCCTCCGCATGACCGAGCACGCATCGAGTCGCGCCGATACTACAGCAGCGACCGCAGAAGAAGATGACTCAGATGGGAAACCGATCACTACGTCTAGTGTTCAAGTCCCGGCTTGACAGTACGGCCTGCAGGCTACCATGTGGCTTTATTCCACCCTTTCTGTTCTTCCTCTACATCATGCCTGAGCGCAGGGTGAAGGCACTTCCTGTGAATGACTGTGTCGCTGTGATGATGCAGCAGCAGATGGTGGGAGTGGGTCTGTGTAACCAGGACAGCCACTCTGCCCCACTTTATAATGTTCTCTGTGTTGTGTTTGAAGAGAGAGAGAGAGAGAGAGAGGCATGTAAGGAGTGCCGTGAAGTCAATCGTCTCCTCCAGGGGCAGGACTGGTCACACTGCTGTTTCTAGCCTGCATGTGGAAATGTTGATCTTTCTCGTTCTGGATTTAATCACAGATGACATCCAGAGACTTTGTTTTACCCAGAATGCAAAGCATGTGTCAAAGGAATAGTTGATTTACTCATTGTCACGCAGTTCCAAACCCTTATGACTTTCTTTTTAAAGTGGAACATGAAAGGAGAAGTTTGGCAGAATGGTATTTTCTCTTTTCTGTACAATGACAGTAGGCTGCCAAACTGCAAAAAGCACTATTTGCATGTCAAATAGACAAAAACGTACCATAAAAGTATTCAGTGGTGGACGAAGTGCTCAAATCAAATCAAGCGATCGAGTACAAGTTCAGAGACACTAATATATCACTCCAGTAAAACTACAAGTACTTCTTTTAAATTTCACTTGAGTACTTGAATTTGAAAGTACTAGATTTTCTTTTTTCAAATTAATATACAGGCGCATCTCAATAAATTAAAATGTCGTGAAAAAGTTAATTTATTTCAGTAATTCAAAACAAATTGTGAAACTCGTGTATTAAATAAAAAATTCAACGCGCACAGATGAAGTAGTTGGGTCTTTTAATTGGGATGATTTTGGCTACATTTCACACAAAAACCCACCAAATCCTATCAGCAAATTAGGAATTGGTGAATGCAATCAGTAATCAACTCAAAACACCTGAAAATGTTTCATGAGCCTTCAAAATGGTCTCTCGGTTTTTTTCACTAGGCTACACAATCATGGGGAGACTGCTGATCTGACAGTTGTCAGAAGACAATCATTGACACCCTTCACAAGGAGGGTAAGCAACAAACATTCATTGCCAAAGAAGCTGGCTGTTCACAGAGTGCTGTATCCAAGCATGTTAACAGAAAGTTGAGTGGAAGGAAAAAAGTGTGGAAGAAAAAGATGCACAACCAACCGAGAGAACCGAGCCTTATGAGGATTGTCAAGCAAATCGATTCAAGAATTTGAGTGAACTTCAAAAGGAATGGACTGAGGCTGGGGTCAAGGCATCAAAGAGCCACCACACACAGACGTGTCAAGAATTTGGCTACAGTTGTCGTATTCCACTCCTGTTAAGCCACTCCTGAACCACAGACAAACGTCAGAGGCGTCTTACCTGGGCTAAGAAGAAGAAGAATTGGACTGTTGCCAGTGGTCCAAAGTCCTCTTTTCAGATGAGAGCAAGTTTTGTATTTCATTTGGTCCTAGAGTCTGGAGGAAGGGTGGTGAAGCTCATAGCCAAGTTGCTTGAAGTCCAGAGTTAATTTTCCACAGTCTGTGATGATTTGGGGTGCAATGTATCTGCTGGTGTTGGTCCATTGTGTTTTTTGATAACCAACGTCACTGCACCCGTTTACCAAGAATTTTGGAGCACTTCATGCTTCCTTCTGCTGACCAGCTTTTTGAAGATGCTGATTTCATTTTCCAGCAGGATTTGGCACCTGCCCACACTGCCAAAAGCACCAAAAGTTGGTTAAATTACCATGGTGTTGGTGTGCTTGACTGGCCAGCAAACTCACCAGACCTGAACCCCATAGAGAATCTATGGGGTATTGTCAAGAGGAAAATGAGAAACAAGAGACCAAAAAATGCAGATAAGCTGAAGGCCACTGTCAAAGAAACCTTGGCTTCCAGAAAAAACATACGCTGTTTGCGTTCAAGTGGATACTCTCCAAAATGGTGCTAGGGGGACGCAGAGGAGACACATTGTTGAATAAAGTCGTTTTTTTCTTCTTTGGCACACAAAAAGTATTGTTGTAGATTCGTAATATTACGGTTGAACCCCTGATGTCACATAGAGTATTTTACAGATCTCCTTGCTACGTTTCTGGACGTTGATTGTGGTAGTACCCTTGCTGTCTATGGGGGGTCAGAGAGCTGTCAGAATGCATCAAAAATAGCTTAATTTGTCTTCCGAAGATGAACAAAGGTCTTACAGGTTTGGAACAACTTGAGGGTGAGTAAATGATACCAGAATTTTCATTTTTGGGTGAACTATCCCTTTAATCTAAAAGTGCAGGTGATGTACCAAGATTATCATTTATTCATGCCGCCCTCAAAACATTAACATCAATATACACAATTTTGTTACCGATAACCTCAAGTCTGTGAATAACAAAATACAAATACTAGTTTAATATTTTTGGAAGCTGCAACTGTGGCTGGTGATGCATGGATATAATTTATACATCTAGCGTGTACCTTGGACATACAACAAAATGAAAATGGACATAAACAGTGTCTCCCATTTTACAGCACATTTAGTTCACAAATAATTGACAGTCATGACCTGAATATGATTTTCATTTACAATAATCAATACTCTATTATAGACTGATATATTGCAATATAGGCAACTTTTGCACCATCAGTTGTGCAGACTTTCAAGGTCCAAGAATCTCCCAGCTTTCTGTTCATTTCGAGTCAGACATGGTCTTTGAATCGTTAACTGCAGTTTGCAGACAGATTCATTGAAAATAATCAGCTCTTCAGCGGGTGCTTATTTCTTCAGCTCAAAAAAACAAGGAAGTATGTGTTTTCATGAAATAGAAAATGTCAAATATAAAAAATATACAGAAAATACCACCTGCCACAGGAGCTGCTGAAACATTTCTACTCCGCCATTATTGAATCTGTACTCTGCACTTCAATAACTGTCTGGTTAAGCTCAGCTACCAAATCTGACCTCAGAAGACTACAGAGTGTAGTCCGGACTGCTGAGTGAATCATTGGTACAACCCTCCCCTTCTCTCCAAGAACTGTACTCATCCAAATTGAGCAAATAGGCTGGCAAAATCACTCTGGACCCCTCAAATCCAGCACACTCCCTCTTTGAACTGATGCCATCTGGTCGACGCTACAGAGCAATTAGCACCAGAACGACCAGACACAGGAAAAGTTTCTTCCCTCAGGCAATCCATCTCATGAACACATGACAATAACTGTGGAACACACACTATTTATTCACTCATACACTTATTTACTAACACTCTACTCATGTCTACACCTCAATTTGCACATAACTACATACCTGTAAATACACATACATTGTTATATACCTGTACATACAATTGTCAATTTATATTTTTTTTATTCCTTATTTACTTGTTCTATTTAAAAAAAATTTCTTATATGTGTTTTTTGTTCTGTCACTGTCATTCTGTTACACTGTGGAAGCTTCTGTCACGAAAAAAAAAATCCTCGTATGTGTAAACATACCTGGCAAAAAAAACTCATTCTGATTCGGAAAATTACGAAAGTAAAGATACTTTTTGATGTCACAACACGAATTTGCCTCCATATGATCATAGCATATGCCAATATGTAATTAATTTGTCACGAGAGCTTTGTGAGGAAACGGAACATCAAATGAATGAAGGAGGTTAAACAGGAATTGTTGCGGGCTGTCCCAAAAGTTGGTGTATGGAAAAGAGCAGCTTTGACATTCTGCTAAACTTCTCCTTTTGTGTCCCACTGAAGAAACAAAGTCATCAGAGTTTAGATTTTGGAATGACGTGAGAGTGAGTAAATGATGACGATACTTTAATTTATTTAACTGTACTTTGATACACTTACATTTAAGGTTTATGGAAATGCGAGTTGCATTGTTTCGTCCGTGCATGCATTAAAGTTAAATCTCTGGTGTTTTAATGTTTGTTTTTAAAACACCCCAGAGTCCAATTTGCGTGTTTGTCCAGCAACTGTTCCTCTTTTGGAATGCAAGACAGCGTGCTACTGTAATCTCCGTGGGCAGGTTGGCTTCTTACAAGGATGCATTAATGAACACAAGCCACCTGGCTTAGCAACACCATCGCTATGCGCACAAATGTGAAATGGATACAAAAGTTTAGTGAGGAAAGTGCTTTGATACTAAACGTATTGATGTTTCCAGCAATCATACTCCTAGCTGGTTTTCTGTTGAGTTTTGGTGCCCTGCTTATTTAGCATGGCCTTCTCAATGACACTTGTTAGTCTCCGAGCGTTCTGCCCTGCATGACTCAAGCACTGACTTCAGCAAACCAAGTGCACTGCAGACTAGGAGTTTCCATATAATAGGACAAGTGTGAAGATTGCTGCCCACCGTTCCAGTGTGGCTTCTCTGTGTAGGATGTTGGTATTGTGTTCAGAACAATAAGTCTGATTTTATTGTGATATGAAAGGCCTACACCAGAATTTCTGAAAAGACAGTTATAATTAAGAGACACTGAAAATGTAGCATTAGATAGTGTATGTAATATACAGTGTATTAATATTTTGGAAATATGTTATTGGTTCTTGTGTGTGCAGAAGTGACCACCGTGATGCTGGGGTGTTTTGTGTATTGCTGTGCAGTTGCTAATAAAATTTTAAGCCCAATTAGAGTTTAGCGTTTTAAGCATGATCAGAAAAACTGTACTGCAAGCTTACTGTATGTGAGTGCTGGTGATGAAATTTGTGTCATGCATACACTGTATGCATAGTAGCATATACTTATGGGCTTTGAATATCAATAGGGATGTAACGATTCAGTCAACTCACGATCCGGTACGATTCACGATACTGATTTCACAATACCATTTTTTGTAACCACAAAATGAGATTTAAGACAAATTATAAATGAAAATGGGTCCTTTTATTATTTCCCAGACAAAATGCTGCACATTTCTTTGTGAAATTGAAATATGTCAAGTAGAAAATAAAATAAAAGAAATATTTTCATATAAACAAAGTAAGGCTTTGCATGTGCTCTTTCTATTTAAAATTAGAGGCAACCACTACATTTTAATCACGATCCAAACAAAGATCCTGCATGCATGCAGCATGAGCAGTTTTTTATTTAAATTAAGATTGTATAATTTCGAATTTAGCTTTGTGAAACTATATGACATAAAACATATCTGCACAAAACAAAAACAGTAGATGGGCTGAATAAGAACGCAGATTCACTCTCTCCCAGTAGATGGCGCTTATAGAACAGCGGTAATACGGCGTTTCCTTGGTTACTGCTGTAAACAAAGCAGTGCTGCGCTTATAAACACTACTTTAATGTGCATTATACAGAGGCAAGATGAAACTAAAATAATCTAAACTTTTCTGAAGTCAGTCAGTTCCCCTCAGAGAGAATCCATATAAATCCCCACTCCCAATTGTATAGCAGTTCGTTTAACTTCTCAACCGACTTATTTTTTTAATAAATTTTCAGCTGGCTCAGTGTGCATTGTTACATCAAATATTAATAACCCGTGATTTATTATTATTTTTTTTTACAGTGAAGTAGCTAAAATAATCAAATTAAAGTTTTTTTTTGATAAGTGGTCAACCACTGAAGCACAACCAATCAGCTTGCAAAACAGTGCTGTGAGAATATTCAGAGTTCTCATTGATAAGAGTTGTAAAATACCTTTTACAACCAGACTGAGGTCACGTGTATATAAGCTTTTCAAATCTAGCTGTTTGTCCCGTGGCCTTCATAGGTGTGGCTTGTTTCTCTTTGAATGAGTCAGTGAGTCTGAATAAGGGTGGTTCCATCTAGTATAGATTGCCGTATCATGGACACTGTCCTTCTCAGCCTGGGCTTTACTTTTGCAGAGCTTAGATGCCTATTTTTAATACCTTTCTCATAGGGCTGGACAATAATTCAATATCAATATGAATCACGATATTTTTTTTTTCCAATAACGGTGATATGGTTTTTAAACACATTTCCTATATTTCGATATACATTACCAGTTTCCCATACATTAATGTATTTGTGGCGTTGGCTTTGTTGATATAAAACATGAGCACGGCACGTTTAAATCGCGGGTGTTTTATATGAATTTATCTCTGAAGGGAACCGACTGTCTTTAGAATAGTTTCGTGGCGTTTTCATTTGATCTGATAAAGTAGCGTTCATGAGCGGAGCTGCTTTGATTACAGCCGTTATTTAAGAATTCTCTTCTGCTCACCAAGTCTGCATTTATTTGATCCAAAGTACAGCAAAACCAGTCATAGCCTACGTCTTGGAATATGACCCAAATAAGAATTTTCCCCGGATTTTGTCATCTGAACAAGTAAGTAACAAGTCAGCCACGTTTGTTCTGACCAACTGAGGAAAAAGCATTACAATAAATCACGCTACAAATGGTGATTTAAATGAGCTCATATCACATCAAACCATGCAAATCATTATTATTGTTATACTTTATTCTCAAATTGTTGATGTTAACAACATCAGCATTGCGTGATGAGTAGTGTGTATTAGTGTGTAGATTTCTATTTCTGGACAGTCTAATCTCTAATTGTCATACCAATCGAATTTCATATATAAGAAATTAAAAAGCAAATTATGCTCCCTTCGAACTGGTTGTCTTTAAAATACAAATCTTTTGTTATCCCAGGCTATCTGTAATCAGAAGCAAATTCATAACTGGAATATAATTTAATTTCATTCACGTGTTTCATAAACATAATCCTTTCTGGATTACAATCCACCATACAAATGATACATTTAATTATTATGGTTGCTGTGAGAAAAGGCTATAAATGATCGGCCACCTGCTGGATCCTCACATGCGATAGCCTAGTAGCCGTGACAACTTCTTTATTTTTACAGACGTGACGTAATGACGCGGTAGCATGCTCGAATTTCCAGCGAAAACCTAACAGTACCACTCAAACTAGAAAACATTATTATAAAATAACCGTTGTGAATCGGGCTAAGTAAGGCGATAGTTTTAAACACTGGCTAGTTATGTACTTGCTCAAATATTGATTTCATTTTTAACCAAAAAAAGTTACGGACTACAGCTTTAGGCATTTCAATGTGGCTTTAGCGTTCAGCTACTTTTTGAGGCCAGTGTATGCTTGAATTGTGCAATGGATGTCATTGAGCGTTGCCATGGAGATTGACACAATAACCCCCCAGATGTCTCTGTTTACGAAATCGAGGTCAGACACTAGGGCAGTTATCCTGGGAGAGACAAGACTTTACCACTGCTAGCTCAGCTCCAGCTAACATATGTCCTGGAAAGTGGCGTTAGCATTGCTCAGGCCAGTACGTAGATTACGCCACAAGACCATAATCCTTCTCCTGCTGGCATCCTCTAGCAAAGCCACATCAGTAAATCCTACAATAGTGTAGGGATTTTCCTGGTGGAGATTCTCAGCTGGCCCTGCAGGCAGTGTTGCAAAGCAGTATGCGCTTGGGTGGGAAGTGCTCTTGAATGCCCCTTCCTGTGATACTACCCAGTGGCTATAACAGATTAAAGAGCCATCAGAGCCCTGTAATTACAATCCTGCTTCTTTGGCTTTGACTTCCATCTGTTCTTTTGCATTAAAGAATTGTCACAAGGACACTCTTTAAAGGGCTTGTCACCCAAAAATGGAAATTCTGTATACTTATCGACATTTCATTCCAAATGTGTATGACTTTCTTTCACTCTAGAGAGCGTGCAAAAAGGACGGAGTGTGGATGAATGCAACAGATGGCTCCATCTTGAGACCGGCACTTTAAAATAACTTTTGAAAAAACAAGGCTGAGTGCTGAGCTCCTGTCAAGTCAGTGGCAATGAAAATAGTGTTTACCCTTTCTATGATTATTATGATAATTTGCAAGCAGTGCAAAAAAATGGCTTTTGAGGTATTTTTCATTCAATTGATCAGCGAGTCTTTAGCAAGAACTACAATACGATTAGATAACAGCAAAAAAAAAAAAGTCATAAGATGTATAAAAAAAAATAGAATCTCTTAAGAGTTTTTCAGGAATTGCACTTATGAATTTAACTTTATCTAAATTCTTTATTAAGATTTACAAGAATCCGGGCCGCCATCTTATTTATTTGCATTGTGCAAAAGAGCAACTTGGACCTTCATTCTAACTTTTTATTTTTTGCTTCATGAGAATACAAATAATAGAGGCTTGTAACGGTATGAGTAAATGATGACAGCATATTCATTTTTGGGCATATTAAGCCTGTAGATGTTAGTTCACACTGCCTTTAAGAATACCACATTTTTTGAGTCCGTGTGTTTGTTGGGTTCTGAATCGAACAAACAACAGAATGTTTACAGGCCATTTGTTAGGGCAGAGTGAACTGGCCTTAAGCAGTATTATAAATGCTAAATTTTCATAACCAACTAATTGGTGGGTTGCCTTAATGACTAATTCACTAATTGGTCTTAAAGGGACAATCCAAATTAGTCTCTTATCATTTACTCAACCTCATGTCATCCCAGATGTGGGCTATATGACTTTCTTCCTTCAGTTTAATACAAAGACTTTTAGAAAAAGAATCCATCTCTGTGAATCTATATAGTGCAAGTGCATAGGTGCCAAAATGTTAACACTCCAAAAAGCACACACAGTCATCGTGAGGGTTATTCATATGACCCCAGTGGATGAATCATTGTCTTCTGAAGTGAAATGACAGGTGTGCGTAAAAAAACAAAAATGCTAATATTTAGGCCTCGGCGATAAAACTGTATCGATATTTATCGACGGTACACCTTCTTCGATAACGATAGAAAATTTTTTCAAAATAGTGCATGATATAGGCACATGCTATGAGTGACGCAGACAGCACACACAAACACAAACACATGCTGAATTGAGTGCTGTGCCTGCCTGTGATGAGGAGATTGTGAATAAAGAATGAATATTAGTCGAATTTAAAATAAATATTGCATTTGAATGTTAGGAGTGCGTCAGGGAGCGTCATTAGTGGCGCGCGAGATGCGGTGCGTGATTTTTTAAAGGGGTCATATGATGCCATTTCGATTTTTCCTCTCTCTTTGTACTGTTTCAAGCTCTTGGTGCATAAAGAAGATCTGTAAAGTTGCAAAGACTAAAGTATCAAATCCAAAGAGATATTCTTTATAAAAGTTAAGAGTCAACAACGCCTACCTAAAACTGCTCGTTCTAACACGCCCCCAATTTTTTAAAAAATTCCTTTTTTACAATTCACAAATTGGGTGGGAAGATTTGCATAACACCCAAATGTTCACGCAAAGACAGAAAGCGTAACTTTTATTCTCGCTGTAATATTGTTGTTGAATTGGAATTTTCGTGTAAAACAGTTGTGTATTTATTTAGAAACATTTTATCTGTCATAAGTCTCGTCTCGAGAGTTTAGCTCCGCGTGTGTCATAAAAATAGGCTATAATAATGTTTTTTTGTTCGGAAGCTTTAATAAAAATATAGAAATGATCATTCTTTCTAAATGTGATGTATGTGACTACAAATAAACAGAAACAGACTCGACTGAATAAGTAGGTAGGCTATGTTCATACCGCTTTATTTCTGTGTGACTAATTTTCAATCCTGATAAATTAATTCATTATGATCAATGTAGGCCTATCACTTATTATTGTAAAACATCGATGCTTTTGGATTTAAATCGTTAACAAAGCATGCAAACAAACGGCCACTTTTATCATGTTCGTTTTGTGATCACGCTAGTTCCAATTACTTATTTATGATTAGTTTTATGATAACTTCTCTTTGTTGGCGAAATGATGGGGTTGTGTGACGTTGTTCCAGAGAGGCGTGTAAAGGCGGGTTTTAGTGAAGCGCTGCGGAGCTTCTGGCCCAACGGTGGAAACGCAGCGTGATTTTGGCCTCGGTGCTACAGGTCCGAGGCTATCAGCCCCGCCCAGCCTGTTTAAAGCACTGGCTCGCACTGGCCCGACAGTGGAAAAATGGCTAATGTGACTTTCGTCTGGTCAGAGGAGAACTGGCCCCGACTGAGCCTGGTCTCTCCCAAAGTTTTTTCTCCATTCGGTCACCGATGGAGTTTTAGTTCCTTGCCACTGTCGCCTCTGGCTTGCATAGTTGGGGACACTTAATTTCCAGCGATATCGTAGACTTGATTGCACAGATACTATTGAAACTGAACTGAGTTGATGATGACATCACTGATAGGGCTGGACAATAATTCATTATCAATATGTATCGCGATATAATTTTTTTTAATAACGGTGATATGATTGTTAAACACATTTCCGATATTTCGATATACATTACAGTGTTTCCCATACATTATTTTATTTGTGGCGTTTGACTTCATTGAACAAACATGAGCACTGCACATTTCAAAATAAAAACACAGCGAGGGTGTTATATATGAACGTATCTTGAAGGACCGGACTGTATTCAGAATAGGTTTAGATGGCAGTTTATCTGAAGTAGCGTTCATGAGTGGCCGGCTTTGTTTACAGCCATGAAAGGAGAAGAAAACCGTAGGTATGCGCTCTCAAAGAGCTCTGCTGGCAGACAAGCAGTGAATTTTCAAGACTAAACACTTTACCAAGCACATGCTTTTGTTGTTGCTTATTCTTTTGTTTCTGAAGCAACTCGTAGCATGTTCATATCGTTATCCTGGTTAATGCACGTTCAACTATAAGAATAATCAGCATACAATACCCCCCCCCCCCCCCCACCCCGTAAAAGGTTTTTGAACTGCAGATTGTTTAAATGTTTTAAGAAGAATCATTTGCTCACTAAGGCTGCATTTATTTTGATCAAAAATGCACCAAAAGCAGTAACATTTGGAAATATTTTTACGATTTAAAATAACTGCTTTCTATTTTAACATATTTTAAAATATGGAATGTATTCATGTGATCAAAGCTAAATTTTCAGCATCATTACTAGAGACTTCAGTGTCACATGAGCCTTCAGAAAACATTTTCTAGCTGATATCCATATTTAAAAACAGTTGAGTAAATTTTTCAGGCTTCTTTGATGAGTAGAAAGTTCAAAACAGCATTTATTTAAAATAGAAAAATTGTGTACCACGATACATTCAAAAGCTCTTTTTAATGATATTATCGAAATTATTAATTTCATTTAGCAAGGATGTTTTAAAATGATCAAAAGTGATGATAAAGACATTAATAAAGTTACAAAAGAATACTGAAGAAACAGTATTTAATAGTAAAAAATATTTCAAAAATGTTACGTCTGTTGCTGTATTTATCAAATAAATGCAGCTTGGTGAGCAGAAGAGATAAGAGACTTTAAAAACATTAAAAATCTTACGGTTCAAAAACTTTTGACTGGTATGTTAGCCTATAGTTTGAAGTAAAACAATATTAATATTAATAAGGAGAGTCTGAGATTTATTTGACAGTCATTTCACATTTCTTGTTTGTATGAAGGCTAAATACCAATAAAAGGTGAACATTTATTTATTTGCGCCATTTTTTTCCCCTAAAATATTATATAGTTTTATAGGAGGAGGTTTCATAGAGTTGGCAAATTAATTTTTCATAAGTCTGTAGGTACAGACATCTGTTGTGGCCGTTTTTGAGGCTTTTTTAATAGTGTTCATATCGATATCGGAATTATATCGTATCGACCGAAATTAAGAAATATATCGTGATATAAATTTTGGCCATATCGTCCAGCCCTAATCACTGAATTCAATGATGAACTGCCTTTAACTGTAAATTGAGTGTTTACTATTGTCATTTTGCATTATTGACACTATTTTCCTAATTAATGCTGTACAGTTGCTTTGACACAATCTGTATTGTTAAAAGCGCTATATAAATAAAGGTGACTTGACTTGACTTGACAAACATTATGGATTGGAAAGCAGCAATCTCAAAATATGTTCTTAAACGTTTAAGACAAGAGTTTTGCAGCTGCAAACTGTCTAAAATCTAATATTGAAAGCGAAACATATACAATATTATAGCACTTTAAAAGTTCAAATTGTTAACATTAGTTTTGCATTAGGTATCATAAACTACAATGAGAAACATTTTTATGGCGATTACTAATCTAGGTTACTGTTAACTTCTATGCTATTGTTGATTGTTAATTCATGTTTGTTCACAATATGTTAATTAATGTTCATTTATACAAGTTGTTGAGCAACTGTAGAATGACTAATGGATTAGTGTAGTATATTGGTGAACTAGTCTCATAGCTGCGGTCCTAACAAATGTTAGAAAGCCACTAAACCAACAAACACAAACTCCTGCATGTGTCATATTCCTTTACCTCTTCCTGTCAGAAGAGCAAAGCAGAGGGGGCGGCAGTGTTATTAAGGGACATTCCTAGCATTTTTTCACCTGATATTCAGAGTACATTTCCCTCAGGATATTTATTAGAGCGGAGTGAGCTTGCGCTGATATTAGAGAAATCTCCCGAGCGCTGTCACTGCCTTCCGCCATTTTGTCTCGTGCAAAAAAAAACAACAAGAACACTGCATGCTGGCTGGACGGGATTTACCGCGAGTTTTCAAAATCGCAATAATCAAACACGGTTTTGATGATAATTACATTTTAAACGATAATACTAACCGTCAGGGCATTTAATCATGATTTATCGTAAAACCGGTAATGTCACAATACCCTAGTGGTGATGTTGGGATTTCATGTGATTTCTCATTGTGGTTCTGATATTACAATAACTCAGTTTGACTGATTCATTTGATCAAAAGTAATTCCAGTAGTAGTAGTAGCAGCCTATTACGTACATTCTACTGAACAATAGTAATATATTTCTGCCGCAATGCCTTCAAGTTAAACCAAACTTTTATTTTGACGGGTTGCCGTGAATACCATTACATTTCAGTGTGTATATGATATGAGGATAGTTTACTCAAATGAAACGGTCAAATGCTCATGAAGTGACACTCAGAGCAGTTCTGGAGATGTTGTTCATGTATTTATGTCCTCATTTAGTGAGACAACAGACGCTAAAAACACCGGAAGCGTCACGCGCGCTTCAGTAAACAAAACCGCACGTCTGCGCCACTCATCATTAACAGAGACATGCAGAATTCATATTTAAATATGAATAGTTTTGCGGCTTAATATTTACAAATAATAGTGGGAGTGGGAGTGTGCGCACGTGTGTGTGTGAGTGGAGCATCGGTGTGGAACTCCGCTGTGCGTGATACAGAGAGCGTGACCGTAACGTAGACTGAAATGACATGCAGTCGTGTAAGTAAGATAAATAACATAAGGCTATTTAGTTTGTTTAATAAAAGAACAAGTTATAGACCTGTTCTATCAGAAAGGTAACGTTAAATGACTTCTGTTGTGATCTGGCGCTATAGAGAAAATATAATTAAATAAAATTAACTTGACCTTCAAGGGGGACGGGGGGGTGCCGTTGGGGGGGGGCTGACTTTTAGTTTGCGTGCTTATCATGGATTCCCTGCAGTTACTGCCAGCAAAGCAACACGTAGTAAAATTTTAAACGTTTTTCTTCTCGAATAATAATTATAGATCAAATTTTGGACTATTCGAAGAGAAGAGTGTTTTGACTTGCTCTTCAGCATGAAGATTAATTAAATGAGTGAAACCCACACCCAAAAACAAACTTTTTTTTATTTAGTGGGTGCACATCACAAACTGTTCTTCAAGGCCAGAAAGATTTTAATTCTGCGTGCCAAAACACAGATTGGCCCCATCCAAGTAAGTACTGCCTCAGACCTGATTATGTCCAACAAAAGTGTCCAAGAAAGCTACTGTTCCTTCCTGTGGTCTCCTTCATCCCTCCATGTCTGCAGGGTGGAGTGTCCCTCCTGATAATCTAACTCTTCTCAAGGGAGGAAACATGGGCTTTTCCTTCCTGAGCATACTCTATTCCTACCTACTGTATGCCTCATTTCATAGAACTCCTATTTTATTTGGAGATGAATGTAAAAAAAAAAAGTTTTGGGTTAAGCTTAAAGGGATAGCTCACCCAAAAATGAAAATCTGTCATCATTTACTCACCCTCAAGTTGTTCCAAACCTGTATGAGTTGCTTTCTTCTACGGAACTCAAAAGAAGATATTTGGAAAAATGTGGGTAACCAAACAATTTCTGGTCCCCATTGACTTTCATAGTATTTTTCCCACATTATTGAAGTCAGTAGGGACCACAAACTTTTTGGTTACTCGCAATCTTCAAAAAATCTTAAAATATCACTTTTATGTTCCACAGAAGATAGAAATACAGATTTAGAACAACTTGAGGGTAAGTAAATGATGACAGAATTTTCATTTTTGGGTGAACTAACCCTGTAAGCTTAACCCAAAACATTTGTTTAACGTTCATCTCCACAATTTCTATGAAATGAGGCATAGAGTAGGTAGGCTGTTCCTGGTTCTAAGTGTGCAGGAACATTTTTGGGTGAACTATCCTTTTAAGATAAAGAACTGCAGTTGTCACTTATAATGGTGATGTTAGGCTAGCCTTTTGATTGGTCAAATCAATCCCATATCTTTGCTCTTATCTTGTCAATAGACGTCACACTGACTTACAGGATGTTGCCTTGGAATTTCAGCAATTTGTTGCTATTTTAATCGGATTCACCAAATTTTTTAAAAGGTAATTTTAAAGGTGGTAATTGTGTAGTTAACTATTGTTCAACAAGGGAGTGTGGTGTTTCTCCCCTCCACCTTTCGCCTTTTCTTATCTCTGAGTGTTTGTGCCTTTGACCGTAGAGATAGTAAGTGATTGATACTCTTGTCTTCTGGGAACTTGTCTTTTATGGGAGGTTTTTGGAGATCTCTGAAGACACCAATCAAACATTGTGAGAGGTCCTTCAGAAAAAAGCAGTTTTTCTAAAGATCTGCCTGGTTAGCCTTGATGGGCCAGTGTGAGAATGGTGCTTTATGTGTCCAACTAAAAGGGCAGAAGGTTATTTATAGTTTTGTAAGAGCAAATATGGAAAGAAATTTAACAGCTGTACCAGAACTAATGATTTCTGTTACTGACAAGGCCATTTCTGTTATGCCCACACGCATTTGCCTTAATAGCTCTCACAGTCTGGTTTCTTGAAGAATCGTGTCCACAGGTCAATGACAAATCAGATTTGTCCATGATAAAAAAAAGATACATTCCTGTAAAAATCTAGTTTAATGTTCTCAAAAATATATATTGTTTATGTTGGTTTCAAACGATTTCATATGGTTTCAATTGAATATCTCTAAAATGGTGTTATGTAACCATCATATACAGTACATTACCGCTCAAAAGTTTGGGGTGAGTAAGATATTGAAGAAATTAATATTGAAATAGTACAGTATTTTACTATATTACTGTTTTTACTCTTTTTAATCAGATAAATGCAGCATAGGAGACTTCTTTCAAAAACATTCAATCTTACTGACTCCAATTTTTTTTTTTACAAATTTTTTTACTGGCCACAATCTTGCCATATGAAGGTTAAATGATCTGATTTTCTTAGAGACTTGTTGACCTTGACTCACAGTCATGAGGTTCTCCAGGGGTCTCTGTTTGTATGTCTGAATTGCATGTTTAATGTATTTTTGAATACATCAAAATTGCACAATCACAGTTATGTTTCTGACTTTTGCATGGGCAAGCACCTCTGATATTTTCTTGAAAACATAAAAAAAAAATCATTTTATCCGCCTTACACATATACATTTCTGTTAGCCAGATGTGGACTATAAGATTTACAGATGCCTCATAGGGAAAATTCAATCATCAGAACAGCCATAAAGCAGAATTACAACAGATTCCGACCATACGTCCAGACTGGACATGGACCAAATGTTTTGTTTAAAATTACAACCTGCCTTTATGGCACTTTCAGTCCTTTTTTAAGTTGTCTTTGGAGAATGTTGGATCCTGTTCGGCACCATTGAAATGAAGTCTGTATCTTCTGACATTTGGACAGGATTTAAAATGTTCTGCTTTTCATTGGGTTTCAGCTGAGCACCCTGAACTACTGTATGGGCACGATGGACATGCAGTTATTTTCAACCTTTATGTGTGAATTCCACTCTTTTTAAAGCAAACTCTGGGATGCATATCTCTAGTGTAACACTGTCCATTTCTCTTGCCAGACACTTGCTAAAAATAGCCTGACTTTTGACCGAAGAACAGCTCTGCGCCATCTGTAAAACAATATTATTGCATACCCTCACCACATAATTTGCAATGGGGAATGAGAGCTGTAGAGCTGTGGTCCCCATGTGCAAATGTCTTCTTGTGCATGTTCATGTATTCAATATAGACGGTATTTAATACAGTTTTTATTAGACAAACTAATGCTGCTGTTTTATCACTCTCTGGAGGAAGCACTTCTTCGTTCTTTCAGGCAGAAACTCTACAACACATCCGGCCCATATCCATCCAAAACAGTCTAGACTATTTAATATTTTATATGTTATAAAACTAAATATTTATTCTCTGTTAATCAGATATTTTATTAAATATATGATTAATTCCATCATAAAACGTACAAACAGAATTGCATTCTCAAAATGCAGACCATGGTTTCCTCCTCACTGCAGGTGCTTCAGGTTTTGATGTTTTTCGAAGAAGGTCTTGCATGACAGATAGTTTGCCTCGGTGATATCTCGGTGTACCACAGAGGTTGGCCAAATGGAGAACTGAAAATACCACAATTATAAAAAACAAGAGTTTCGTTTCTGTGCGGTTGCGGTTAACTCAGTTTTGATTTTTGTTTCATTCTGTTTGTTTCAGAACAGTTTTGCCGTTCGTAATTCTTTTAAGCTAGTGTCCACAATGTAGGTGAAAGCTAAGACCAATTTTTTCCTGTAGTTTATTTTTTGTTGAATTATCATATAACCCGTATAAAGAACTAAAATACAATAGTTTTTTTTTTCCAGCTTTTGACAGATGCAATACCTAAAAAGTATAATTATACTATATAAAAACATAAAAATTTATTATGATTACAAATTATTTTGATTTACCAATTATTATTATTATAACAAATGTTTATATTGTTTATATTTCATTATTTACTTTGTGTTGATATGTGTGATGTCATGCTGTTTGTTTTTAAGATTAAGTCAATGGTTCTCAACCTATTTGACTCCAAGGCCCCCAGTCAACAACGATATTTAAATGTCCATGATTTTTTCAGTTGTTTGTGATTTTACTGGACAAGGATTAAGGATTTAAATAAATAAATAGGGATGTAACGATTAACCGCGAACCAGTTGAAAATTGATTCAAATATGTGACAATTCAAATCAGTTGAGATGCTAAACAAATCGCGATTCAATTAGGGGTAGGAGTTTATATGAATGTATGTCTGAGGGGAACTTCTAGAGGGTATTTTTTCTTTTCATCTGGCCTCTGTATAATGCATATTAAAGTTCATAAATTCAGCGCTGCTTTGTTTACGGCGGGAAACTAGGGCTGCACGATAAATCGCATGCGATATTTAACGCGCATCTTATCAGTAAAGCCGCGTTCTGTGAATCTAGCGGTAAGTCTCCATCACATGCGGGCTTCTACATGAGCAGCATTAATACACAGAGCGTGTTCACGACGAGCTGCGCAACACCAGTTCATAGTCGGCGATTTTTGTGGCCGTCAGTGAACAACGGCCTCTGTGTAGTTAATGCTGAGTACAGAACGTCTGCTGACAAGATGCGCGTTTAAATCAGCGCATGCGATTACGTTGCAGCCCTAGCGGAAACAAGGAAACGCTTTAAGCGCCACTTGCTGGCAGAGAGTGAATTTGCGTTCTCATTCAGCTCGTCTGCTGTTTCATGCACGTATTTTTATTTATAGTTTCACAAAACGGAAGTCAAAAGTGAAATTATACAATCTAATATTTAGATTAAAAACTCTAATTTTAAAAGGAAAGAGCAGAGACAAAGCCTTATTTTGTTTATATGAAGAGATTTATTTAATGTGTGTTACTTATGTATTTGATTTGGGGCCTGTTTTAAAATTTCAATTTAGTTTTATTACATTTACAGTATATTTAAAATTTAGTCATTTAGCAGACGTTTTATCCAAAGCGACTTTTACACAAATGAGGACAATGGAAGCAATCAAAACCAACAAAAGAGCAATAATATGCAAGTGCTATGTTAGTATATTATTATAGGCTAGTTAGTTATATTTCAATTTCACAAAAAAATGTGCAGCATTTTGTCCAAGCAATAATAAAAGGACACATTTAATTTATAATTTGTCTTAAATCTAATTTTGTAAAAAAAAATAAAAACCGTGAATCAAATCGTGAAATCAAAATTGAGTGAATCATTACATCCCTATAAATAAATAAATAAATAATTTTTAATCCATTTCTACCCAATAAAATATTTTAGAACTTTGTAAAACTAGAAAAAAAATATAAAACAACAATTTCAAATGTATTAAAGTGGTTTTGTCTTATTTTAAATCATTTTAATTTATCTTGAGGCCCCCTTGGACGTTTGCTGAGGGCCCCGGTGAACCCCGACCCCCTGGTTGTAAAATATATCTGTAAACATTCCACATTACTATGTCCACGTACCTTGCCAGGAAATTGACGATACCACAGCAGCAGACTGCTTCACAGCAAAGCAGTTTATCAAACAATGCTGTAGCATGTGAGAGGAAATGTGTACACTTCCGATGATTCCAAATGTGTGAAACTAATTCAAATATGTACCAACATAGCCCTGAAAATAGTGCATATATTACAGTTTTGATTGAATATTTTGTTTGCTCACTATCTACCTAAGTTGCAAATTTTGTCAAATCCATGAATGTCTTGACCATTGCTCTGCTTACTGTAGCAACCTGGTACCCTGTAAACATGACTTTGCCTTCATCCTGTCTGAATTAAAACTGGCATAATCTGTCTCTTGAAAGTTACATTGAAACCAGGCAGATTGGAATGATTTTCGCCAGTTATTTTTGTTTACATAAGACGGTACGTGGGCAGTTTGTAGGAGGTCCGTAGAAGTGCTGTCTGAGACTGTGTGTACGTTTAAAGCAAATGCTGTTATTTTTGAAAATGCGAATTAAGGTGTTTTTCTGACCTTGACCTGCAGGCACAGGATAAGAGGAAAGCCTTGGAGGAGACTAAAGCCTACACCACCCAGTCCCTGGCAAGTGTGGCCTATCAGATCAATGCCTTAGCCAACAATGTCCTGCAGTTGTTGGATATCCAGGCCTCGCAGCTGCGCAGGATGGAGTCCTCCATTAACCACATATCTCAGGTCAGATACATTCGTTTTTAATATATCTCTCTCTCCATCTCATTTCCTTTGCTTTGTCCTTGCCTGTCTAGAAATTTCATTAGTTGGTTCTTTTCTTTAAAGACTGTCTCCATGTGAATGAATGTCTGTCTCTCATAGTGACTGACTAGTTAATATCTGTCTTGTTTTTGGGTCGCCTCTTTTGTTCCCCGTTCCTCTTTCTTCTTCGCAGATGCATCTCTATAGTTGATTTGGTCATCATGGAGATGTAAAACTCTCCCATGGAGTTCTTGTGCAAACCTTATTCCACTTCCATATGGTGCTGTTAGTTGCTACAGGCTTCAGTCAGACCCATTAGTTGCTGATGTCATTAAAAAAGGTCTGCAACCCATGGCCATAAAGCAACTGAGCTGATATTTAGAACAACAGTAGGTGACTCAGGATACATTTAAATGACAACAATGTACTAAAAATGGAGGGAAATTTTTTTTTTTTAAATGTTTTGCATGCAGATGACAATGTTATCAAATGTTATTCACGTGGATCTGCGAAAACGACTAAAATCACTGTATTATGCATGCCAGGCCAACCTCTAAAAGCACGTATATGCATTGCCAGGCCGTAGTTGGAGAGTCACTATGTACAGAAAACATATGCATCTGCACGCATAACTATAGACCAGTGGTTCTCAATTCCAGTCCTCGCATACCACCGCTCTGCACATTTTGCATGTCTAGCACTTCAGATGCTTGTTCTATTCGACCGTAAGTACCCTGTGAAGTGGACATCACAGGATATTGTGCCATGATTCCAGTTCGAGGGGAGCATGTATGTTCCATTCAAAGGCCATTAAAGTGAGTGAATTAGTGCCCAAGCAATGAAGGTGTGATGGCACCAACCTATTGTATACATTGGATTTCTTCTTCTGCTTCTGCTTCTGCTATTGAGTCTATGACAGCCCATACAAGCGCTTGCGGGAAAGTTATAAAATTTGGCACACTGATAGAAGACATTCTCAATATTAACCACAGAAAATTTGGTGTGTCTGACTATCTAGCGCCACTACTTGTCCTAAGTTTCACTCATGTTTATGCTAATAACCTTTGAAAAGTAAAGTCTAGAAGGATTTTCCCCCCTCTGATTCCTTGGCTCATGCAGACTCAAATGGCCACCAAATTTTACATTTCTACAATTCAAGATTTTTCGCCATTTTGAATTTTTAGAAAAACATACTTTTTCGAACTCGTCCTAGAGGTTTAATGAAAAAACATACTTTTTCGAACTCGTCCTAGATGGTTAATTCGATTTTCACTCAAATTTACACAAATATGTTCAGACCATGCTAGCAAAAAGTTATTAAAAGCTTTTTGATACACCCATTCGTTCTCGAAAACCATGCAAACGAATTGGACGAAAAGCTCGCCAAATCAGACATGAGGCTATATCTCTCCAACGCTTTGCCGTATTCAGACCAAACTTGGTGTGTGTTATGATAACCATGATCTGGGGTTACTTGCACAGTTTCGCAACAGCTCCACCTAGTGGTCCGGAGATATGAAAAATTAGAATTTCTAAACGGTTTGCCCAAAAATCATAAAATCCTCATTAGATTCAGTACTGCAAGCCGAGTCGAATGATATCCAATTTTTTTATATATATTTAGA
This sequence comes from Sinocyclocheilus anophthalmus, assembly GCA_018155175.1. Lineage (NCBI taxonomy): Eukaryota > Metazoa > Chordata > Actinopteri > Cypriniformes > Cyprinidae > Sinocyclocheilus > Sinocyclocheilus anophthalmus. The sequence goes on along the minus strand of JADLZN010001092.1, from coordinate 171,770 downwards.
ATTTCCTACTAAAATGCTGTATTTTATGAATGCATTAGCATAATTTTACTAAACTCAGTATGGGTAATCGGCACGATATCCTAAAGGAGCCTGCAAAGTTTCAAAACAAAACTAGATATTTTCACCAAATTTGACACACATATGTATGGGCACACTCTGAGGACAAAAGTGGTGAGATTGTGCCTCTTGGTGACCCTATAATTGAACAAAACATGAAAGTATATTTATATGTTATGATAGAAAATACACTATTTTAAGAATGCATTGGTGTACCGAAACTCTGTATGTGCCATCAGCACCATGCCCTGCATGTTTTAAAAAGGTTTTGAGATAGCGCCACCTTGTGTTAAAAAATTATTATATTGAAATTTAAAAAAATGCTAAAAGCTTTTGATTATTTTTGTCTATTGACGTGTCTTGATAGATTCCTTGGATCATACCAAGAACATCAATACTAATTATGCCATAATTGGCTGAACTTCCCATCCACCATTTTTCAAATTCCTCCTAAACCTTTGGTCCACATTTTGAGAAATTTGACTCAGATCATCTTCAGACCATGTAGACAAAAATTATCAAAAGCTTTTTTCATAGACCAAAACGTTTTCAAATAATGCATCAATTAAATTGTTGGCATGATGCCAAACTGATACGGAGGCTGCAACTCTGCAGCACTTGGTTATATTGACACCAAACTTTTTATGTGTCACTGTCACCTCACACTGACCACACCATAACATTGGTCAAAAGTGATAAACCAGTAAATCGTATTACTACTGATTATATTTATTAGGGATGCACCGATACCGATACTGGTATTGGTATTGGGTCCGATAATGGTCTCCTGTACTCGTTAAAATGCCCCGATACCAAACGCCGATACCACACAGCATGTGAACAGTGCTGTGTTCAGACAAAGAAACACAGACAACAGAGAGCAGAATTGAGTTATTAGATATTAAGGATGTCTACGAAGTGTATGTGTGCAATGAATATAATGTTAAATCTTCAGTATTAACGCCTGTATAGCTGATGTGGGCGAGCTGATAAACAAAGCACGCTGAATGGATTGAGCCCACAGCGGCACAGATGCACAAGCTTGTCGAGTGAATATACCTTTCCCACAGACATCACTGGAAAGTTTGTAGTTCAGTCGGACATCACGTCAAAAACAAGTAAGTAAAACAATGCACGAGTAACTTAACGGTAGGGAGAGAGAGACAGAGAGAGAGAGAGAGAGCGCACAATTCTGTTGTGTGATCTTTGATGTTCGCTCACTTAGCACGCATCTTTTGGATTAAAACTAAATCGTAAAAATTAAGACCATTTATAGGGGTATTCACTATAAATGTCATTTATTTTTAACTTTAGGCATACACGACTTTCTGGCGAAAATGAAACTAACAGCCTGTGTGAAATGCGCTAGGCTTTTCCCTCTCATTCTGCACCAGTACAAATACGTGCACGCGTTGCGCGTGTTTTGCCTGCTTGAGCGTTTCTGCATTATATGAGTGTCTTTGGAATATAAATCGCAGACTTTAAAACGCGACTTCTATTTCTGAAAATAACACAATTAGGAGATTTATAATGAGTGGTTCCCAGCATTATTACAGCAAAGCACGTGATTACATTACTAAGCCGCTGCAATGGAGCAGCTATAATGCTATTAAATTAAAGATGATGTAACAAAAACTTGTAAAATACATTTTAATGGACATAATTAAGTCTGAAAATAACAGAAGGAAACCAAAAATTATTCAGAGACCAGAATAGGATACCAGTAGTGATTATCCAGGACACTATAGTTCATTATGTAAGTGAGGATAGCAAAATAAACTAAATTGTGATATATTATACCCAAAAATTCTTTATTCAGTGGACTACCAGTAAAATTGATACCAATTTGGGTCCAAAAATTATTCAGACAGAGTCGGGAAGAAAAAAAAAACAAAGTTAAGGTGAGGTTTGGCATGAAGCTGGATGACAAGAATGCCCAGGAGACTAAGCTGTCATTAGGTAAGGGTGTGCCCACTAAAGATTGATAGTTGGGTAAATACTGCATACTAAAGCTGTCTAAGTTTTGGTGATTTGTGAATCCATTACTTCTATCAAGTATCTAACATTCAAGTTGACTCCGGTAACTCTGAGTTATTTTTATATTTTATTACCATTTTCTAAACTACAGCGACTGTGATAATGGGAGAAATGTTGAAGGTGTCTAAATAAATTTAGGTTTGACTGTATATATTTGATAAATAAAGTTAACCAACTAACATTATAAATACATTTTTTGTTTATGTACCCAATATTTAAAAAAATTACAAATGCAATAAAAATATTGGTATCAGTACTCTGTATCGGCAAGTACCAAAAATAAAAGTATCGGTATCGGGCGAGTACTGAAAAAAGTGGTATCGGTGCATCCCTAATATTTATGATTATTCAGCCATAAAATCATTCTAAAATGGCTTTAATTACTCATTGTTGCAGTTGGTCTGATGCTCCCATGTGATGCTTAGCTCCTCATTTTCCCTCTGTTGTGCTTGGTCCCTTAATTGCTGCTTGCAGATATGTTTAAAATTGTATTTATTTACAGAGGTATATTATGTCACACTTCTCTAGTAAGTTTCATCTGTGTGTAAAGACACTGCAGGCTGTGGCGTAGCGCAAATACATGAAGGAATGTTCCGAAGTGAAGTAAACTTAAACGGATTTCCTGTGCTCAGGGAGTAGGGAGCAATGAACACTCTGGAGAGACCATGTCATTCGGAACAGAGTTCATGCATGCAGCTCTCTTCTTACGAGCTGGTTATCTCTATCAGGTATGTTAAATAAGAGAGACATGCAACATATGCAGAGCGGTGGTACGCGAGGACTCAAATTGAGAACCACTGCTCTAGACTGAACACACAATACACTTGTATGATGTCACCGGTTTCACAAATTCACATTTTTTGCAGTTCATTCTGGTATTGAATTGTCCACAAAGGATGCATGCAGTTATTATTTTCCAAAATAAGCGTTTTTTTAAAGTAGCATAATTTACTGCCAACTGTTTGCAGCAGTGGCAGTAGGTAGACAGCTCACTAGGCTTTTGAAAAGAACTAAAATAATAGAACACAGTTTGTTGGCATTTCTTGTCCATCACTCAGAATTGTGGGAAGGTTCAACTACTTATGACAGTGTCAACAACCTTCAACCATCTGAAGATTCTCAGAATTAGATCTCTTATTTGACAAACACCAATTTCTGTCTTTCTAACTCTCATAGCACAAACACTGCCCTCACTGAAGTACTAAACCCAGAATTACTAGACTGATATAATCTGCCAATCACATTAGAGCTTTAATCGTCAGATGTTGATGGGATCAATCGGTGTACAGTGGAGCGTATTTTCAGGCCTCGTCTCCATTCGTATGTGTATCTGGGAATGACAGTGGGGTTTATGAATGGCTCTAAGACAGGCTCATTAAGATGATCAACAGAGACTTGTTCTCTCTTGACACAGCCTCCACTTACAGTGTCAATCATGATTCTCTCCAAAGATGGAGATGAGAATAATAGGACGGTTACACAAAAAAACTGTGTGCTGTCAGTGAGCTAGCTTTCTGTCGTAGCATGTTGAATAAAAAGTTATTCAGTGATGCATCAGTATTCTGAATCACTCCACAGAAAATAGTGGTGGAGTGTCATGCCTTGCTTGCTTGCACATACACACACACACACACACACACACACACACACACACACACACACACACAAAACATACACACAATCAATGAAGTATCTAAACACGCCTGAACCAGCTAATAAAGGTCCTCAAGGTCTCTAGAAACATCCAGGTGGGTGTGTCGGAGCTAAACTCCGCAGGACTATTGACCTTCTGGAGCAGGATTGGACACCCTGTCATAGTTTAAGAGACCTGATTTCAGTTAGAACCTGGCAAAATTATTCTCAAAAAGATTCTCTCTGTAAGAAACATCTAGTCAACTCCACAAATAGTAGTAGTTCCAAAAACAAAACATAATCCTGTAGCCTCAGTGCTTATTGCTGCAGATAAGTTATGACTAGGGTTGGGTATCGTTTGGTTTTTTTTCGATACCGATGCCAAACAAGCGAAACTTTTTTTTTTAAAAACTCGTTCCGGTGCTGAAAGATCCTCTTAACAAACTTAAATAAATAAAAATTCCCAAAAACAATGAGGATTTGGCCATTAGAACAGAAATAGAATAGAGAGTGCAAATGTTAGAGTTTTTTTAATAAAAAAAAAACTAGCAGATAAAATTAGAAGTAGCATTAGAATAGAGAGTGCTAGAGTTACAGGGTCAAATGAAGATGAAAGAGATGTGTTTTCAGCCATTTCTTGAAAATATTAAGGACTCAGCTGCTTGGATTGAGCCAGGCAGGTCGTTCCACCAGGAGGGCGGTTGCTGGGAACGTGGATTTAATGTAGAAGTTCATGAAAGTTTTTATCATAGGTAGAATGCAAAATATTTAAATACAAGCATTTCAGTCAAATGTAAATTTATGCAATATTTCAAACCTTTAACCCACTTGGGAAAATCAACCCATGGCAACAGTTTAAAAGTAGCCCAATTCTGTGGAAAAAACGAGGACTTGGCAACCCTGCATCAACAGGGTTGTCAGCTTTGACTGATCACAGGTCGAGAATAAGGAGAGATGACTGACAAGACCATGCTGGAGTATTTGCTGCTCAACAGATTCTGAGCTCATTGAAAAATATCTGATCTTGTAAGATGTGCTAACTTTACACAGAGTGGGTGGCCCTCGCGAATTCAAACACAGAGAAGCTCATTCACAAAATTTAAATACACCGCATCCTGGGAGTGGCTCCTGATGCGCAAAATTATAACATATATTACGAATGTTTAAGGATGTGGACAGACGGAAAAAATTGCTGGGGAAGCGAAACGCCATGTTGCTGGGACAGGGAAGCACAGCAATGGACAGAGATTCGGCGGGCAAAGTGGGTTAGAAAACAGCGAATCATGGGGACAGTTTGGGCTATTTAGAAATCCGGCGGACGATATTTTTGTAGGTCCAAATAAAAAGAGGAATTGTACGGGGAAACAAGAGGACGTATGATCACCCTAATTTATTGCTAATCGATGTATTATTTTTAAAGTAGCAAATAGAAAAAAATTTCTGCCTCATTCTGTGACCGGGACAAGAACCACATTCAGATCACAAAAGGAAGATTGATGGTGTTGTGGAGTAAAAGGTTATATGTATCTTTTGTTGGAAAAATGTTTAGAATGGGAATACTAGGGAGAGGTTTAGCTTTAGGCATTTTTAAATTTAGCATGTTTGGCTTATAGCTTAGTTTAACGGAAGCGACTACATCGCTGCCCTCAGAGCAAAGTGTAATTCTGCTTCAACGCGCTCCTCGATGCTCTCATTCCATGAGGTGTGCTTTAGTAGAATGTGAAAACAACATGGACACTCTCGTTACTACAAATATGTGTTGGATTTGCATTACTAGAGCTTTGCGACTTGAGTTCACGTGCATTTTCTCAGTCGGGAAATTATTTTTCACACGCGGTGCCAGTGATGATGATGCTTACGTCCGTTTCGTAGAACCAGAGGACAAATATTTCAATCGATCGCTCAGGCATGGCACCAAAATGAGGCACCGAAATCTGCGTTCAGATTCGGTTCTAGTACACACCGGTTACATAGGTGCCAAATTGGTACCGGGTTTCGGTACCCAAACCTAGTTATGACTGCCCTATTCCACTGGAAAGTGACTAATGGCTATAGAGTGGCTCTAATCTCTCGGCAGAGGCACACCCAGAGCTTTGCTGACAGAGGATGTTCCTGTCTTTACAGCATTTCTCACTGTTTCCTCTTCCTCTGGCTGCCTATTAGACAGACCGCACTGCCAGCATGTGGCCAAATTAGATTAGAACATCAATGCAGCAGACTAATGGGCCGGCAAGCCGGCCCTGGGATTCACTGTTTTTATCGAAGCTCCACACTGAATGTTTTGAGTTGTGTTATCATGGATATGTCACGTTGGACCCCTGACCCTGAGCGTGGGAGGCTGAAGTGCTGCTACCTAGACCAGCACATGAAGAGGCTTCTAAGAGACCGTGAACAGTCAGCGCTTTGTCTGGCCAGCTGAAGACTTGGCAGAACACAAGGAGTCTCGTTTTGCTGTTTTCCCTCATCATAGCTGCGAGTAAATCCGTGTCTATCTGTTGCATCTCAGAGGAGCTACAGAGGTAACTAATTAAAGGCAACTCTAAATGGATTTCTGAAGCAGCATGCTTGGAAATGTTTCTAAGCATATCCCATCAGCATCTATGGTCTCCCATTAACTCAGAATGATAGGTTCCTCTCAGGGCACTTGAAGTCGACATGACATCCAATTTTGACCCGTCTTAATACATGTTCACTGTTTGCATGATTCATCAGTAACATTTTTCCAAAGGAAAAAGTTGTCTTCATAATGTTTCAACAGAAATAAAGTAACATGCTCATCATCTACACAACCATTTTCAACCTCAAAGAGTTTCTGTCATGCTGTGTTCCAGACCAGCTCATTTGAGTCCAAGTCCAACCTCCAAGACTAGGATGAGTCCAAGTCAAGACAGAGACCTGAAGAGGGTCTGAATGATTCAGACGGTGTTAACATCTATTCCAACATTGCAATTTGCATATCCATCTTTGAGGATGTTAGTAGGAGAATTCCAAGTTCTGAGTTTCTAGAATGTAACAATACTTGTTTATTCCTTGTTATGCTGTGGGATATCCTCTAATGATAATCCTCTAAAATCCTCCATTTTCACCAAAGTGCAGGTTTATAGTTTATGGGACTGCAGAAATCATGCCATCCAAGGAGGTTCTGGACACTTGGCTGTTGCATGTGAAATGTAAATACTTAGCCTCGCACATTGAGTTAGCAAGATTAACTGCAATTCGTTCTGTCTGTCTCCATCTCTCCTGACTGACTCTCATTTTGTGTGCTCTTGGCAGATGAGTTTCATACAAACTGGAAATGGAGCTCTAGATATGGGATTGTATGGAAGACCTGCCTCCCCTGTGTTTCTTGACCATCAAGTATGGCCAAAATGTGTCGTTTTGGAATAAAAGTTTATGTAGGGGCCAGTGGTTCCATCAATCATGTGATTTTTTTTGTTCATTGGATTGCATTGGGGTGCTGTTTAGACCGTCCCCATAAACTGATGTTGACTTCAGTGATTTGATTCTGAAATTAAAACCTCCCATGCAATTTCCACACAAATTTCCAGAGATATTGAAAGTATTGAGCATAGTTTTTAGTTGAAGACTCCTCTCTCTCTCTCTCTCTCTCTCTCTCTCTCTCTCTCTCTCTCTCTCCTCTCTCTCTCTCTCTCTCTCTCTCTCTCTCTCTCTCTCTCTCTCTCTCTGTCTGTATCTCTCTCAATAATGTCAGTCGACTGAAAAGAACCACTACGAAGCTTGACCCAGTTTTCTTCACAATTTTGGGGGGGGGGGGTGGGATATTGTCCCGATATTAACACTTTCACGTTCAGTAGTCGATACTAATAACAGTGAAATCTGATTATTTCCCATACAAATTTCAATACCAAAACTGAAATCCCCCTATCAGGCCTACCTGATTTGATGAAGGGCAGGCACCTTATTCCTCTCAGGCCACTTGAAGTTAAAATGACCCCAAAAATAACTTACTTAACGCATGTTCCTTGTCTTGTTTTGCATGACGAATCACTTATTTATTACAAAGCAACAAGAGCTACCACAAATTTCAATGCCAAAACTGAAATCACTCTAACATGCCTACTGGATATGTTAAATGGCATTGATTAGTGGCTGCTAATTAGCTAAATAACAATAGTACTGTTGTGAGTGATTTGACTCTCAATGGTTCTGCTAAGACTTTTGGTATGTAGCTACTTCTGTCTGTCAGTCTCTTTTGTCCTCCGTCGATTCCTCAACCTCACTCATGTTATTTACTTTGTGTCTAATCTGGACACGTTAACCTTGTACACTTGAATTATTTTCACACAGGAGCGACGAGAGATTATATTTGTCTCAGCGGATTACACTAGTCTTAGCTGTTCAATGTTGGAAAGCTCAAATCCTTTAGATTCAGAGAGTCCACATGGAGTCCATGTTCAGGAGACCTGATCTGTTTGGTTGTCCACTAAATTGTAGTTCATTTTGCACTTATGTTGTATGGCTAAAGGCTTCACTTGTATGTACAGCATGTAGATGTTTCTTTAACTTTGCCACATGAGGTTGATTTGAACTTTTTACTTTTGTAATATGCAACCATCTACTTTTATATACTCTTAGACTTTTTCAATCATTTTCTGCAAAGTAAAGGCTCAGTTTTGAAAAGGCTGGCCTCTCATTCATATTACTTACAGCAAGCATTCATCTGGCTTGCTGCAGAGATAGCAGCCCTCAGATGCTCGCGGTCACCCTGTCTGAGAGAAGCCAAAGTCAGATGGAGCATAACACAGCCGTAAATCTGTGAAAGGAGCGCCTGTCCTCACCCTTCAGCTGTGAATGTTGTTAGTGAGCAGCAATCCAAACTAACCGAACTGCGTCCTTGCTTTTAATCACCAAGTGTTTCTGTTCAGTGCTGCATATGCGACAAAGAGCCATGCCACATGTTCTGTTGCATGCGTGGTTTGTTTTCTCCTGTGTTGTATTGGTTATGTGCTACAAATGATGGTTCACAAATGATTTAGCCTGCTGTGGGTCTCAAATTGTGACAGTAAAGAATAATAATAATAAAAAGACTTGGCAAGCAACCCAAACATCAGGGTGTGGTCCGTTTCTCATTTCAGAAATAATCGGTGGTTTTGCGCTATTATTAAACACTGGCATGGTAGTCTTACTGACATAACCACACAAAGTGGTTGTGTTTGTGTATATGTGTGTGTGTTGCTCAGGGTGTGTGCTACAGGCCACTGTAACTCAGCCCTCGCCTAAAGATATGCGCAACGCATCTGTCTGTTTGTGCATAGCTGGCTTTTCCGGAAGCCATGCCACCCCTGGGGTAGCTTCGTTAAACTGCTGAAACGCCTTTTTTCTTTTCCTGTCAAATGCTGAAGCGAAACTGTCTGTCTGACCTCTATCAATGCATCTCTCGTCTTGTCTGTGTATTCTCCACAGTGCAACTGTAAAATGCACTTTTATGATTTATATAAAATTCACTTTCACATTTATAAGCTGTATTTGTACATTTCAAATACACTTCACATTGAAAAATATTGAACAGATAGCATTTTATTTTACTGTCCTGTTCTTTGTGTATGTGAGAGTAACAAACATAACTACTTAATTATATTTCCAATTGTTTGCTTTCACAAATAATTGAGAATGATGATTAAGATGTTTAACAAAAATGTTATTACTTTTGTCTTGTTTTTTACACCACATGACTTTTTTAATGTATTTATTTTTGTACCACGTGACAGTTTTAATATTATTTTTTTCACTTGAAAGTAGTATAAAAGTTTTGTACATTTCTAAGTGCCTAGTTTTCTGTCAAACAAAAAGAATATATGTCATTTTCTCTTCAGTAGAACCTAGTACCGACTACGTCCGGTACACAATTGCTGTTTGTTTGACAGCGTCTGCTTAAAATGCTCATATGCTTATATGCTTGTGTGTTCTGTGAATAGTACATGCAGTAATAGCATGGCTATGTGTATGTCTGGTCAAATGTTCTTCTTGGTCTGAATGCTCAGTTATTAATGTCAACACACTCTTATTCAGAGGTGCTTTAAATATGTTCTGTCATTTACTGAAAACCATTTAAACCTAGCACAACCGTTTCTATTTCAACTATCTTTACATATATGCGACTTCTATCTTTTTTTCTCTCTGAGCATGCTTGTGTCTGTGAGAGAGACAACACTCTCACTCAAATGGTGATGGAAAAAAAAAATACTTTTTTAATGCAAAGTAACCAACACACTACTTTTCATACAAATAAATAATTGAAAATAATTATTGTTGAGTTTAATGATTATTTCTGGAGAAGCTGCTTATTTTAAATACAGATTTGCTTCTCAATCAAACTATGGCGTAATTCAATTTACAATAGCTAAACCTAAAAATACCTAAATATATATCAAAAAATTATGCAGTTATTTGCCAGATTGTTTTGTCTTTTATTTGATTTACATTATCTTTGTCCTGTTGATTGGAATAGAAAGGTTAAAATTTGAATTTATTTACTACTATTTATTTGACAAATACTTGGACTATCTTCCATTGTTTAATGTGTTTATTTATATCAATATTAACCTTTTTTGTGAAAAAAAAAAGTTCAGTAGCATATTTAATAACAGGTTTCCCCCGTGATTTTCAATGCAAAATATCAAAATCATGTAAATATGGATATTAGTATTGACTGCTAAAAACAATGTTATAGGGACAAACTTAGTGGAGATTGTTTAGGTCACACAAATCACACCCTTTTGAACTCGGGCATGCAGAGAGAAGCAAGTTTGATGAGAACCATTTCCCACTTTTACAGTGATGTTTAAAGGGGTCCTATAATACTTTTTCACTTTTTCAACTTTAGTTAGTTTGCTGTTTGAGCATAAAAAAAACATCTGCAAAGCTTAAAGTCCAATTCAAAAGGAGATATTTTATTTAACACAAATCACTTTTCAAAAACTACAACGAACAACTCGTTTGGAATACAACGCATATTTTCCGGGATTTGTGATATCACTAGGACTGGGTATCGGGTTCGATACTTTTTAGGCAGCGACCGAATTGCCTCGATACCATCGAGTATCGAAAAACATCTTGTCGTTCGGTACCAAATTTCAATACTTAAGGGGTTAATCTCATCAATGTCCCGTGGGCCAATAAGCCTGCAGCACTAGGTGTGCTCGACTAAAAATGGTGCAGCGCAGATCGATATGTGTTTGACATCCGCGAGAGCGATTCGAAAGCGTACGGAGCAGTCTGCTCTCTATAGCTCGTGGTACTGTAATACACCGATCGGTCTGCACAGTTCAAGTTGAACACACCTACTAGTTTACACAGATTCACCAGATTCAGGTGGGAAGCGTGCAATCTGTGATCGTGTCTCATTGCAGACGCTCACGAAAGCATGCAATCGCTTTCTTATGACCGCTGTTTTTACGGTTTCACTTTCGCTTTCGAAATCGATCGCGTTCAAATCACCACCACCTTCGGTTGGTCGTTTCACATGTTAATCAGTGTCAGTGGTTATTGGTCTGAATAAGCTGCAATGTGGACCAGACTTCATGCCAACTCTCTAAAGTCTGGCTTCAAAAGACTATTGAACAGATACAGTCTTGCCAAACTCAGATGACCTACTGTGATTTGTAATTAGTTAGATCCACATGCTGATTAGCAATGTGTGAAAGCCATTCAGGGCTCAAGGAATAACTGTGAATGAGATGGAGTGTACATGTGATCTGTTTTGGCAGTAGGGTTGGCCTTCAACATATGATGTCGAAATACTCCCAGTTTGAAACCAGGCGAGGCATTTTGCTCAACCCTAACCCTTGTCAATCTGGAGAAAGCTCTCAATACTTGCATCTAAAACAATGGCACACGTAATTGTTTTGGGGGTTTTTTGAGGGCATTTGATAAAGTTGGACCACCACACATTGTGCAATATGTAGCGACTCATTTCAGCACATCTGTTTTTCAGCTTACAGGAAGGAGATGAAGTCAGTTTGCGCTGCCCTTCCACTTCCCCAACACCAGCTGCACTGCTGATTGTAGAGCTCAGCTCACTCCAAAAAGAGCTGCTGCTTTTTTTACTAATAGCACTTTTCTAAAGTCTACATCAATTTTTCGTCCATTGACATTTACGACTGAAAAAAAAATAAAAAAAGAATATACAGTGGGTACGGAAAGTATTAAATAAATTGTTCACTCTTTGTTATATTGCAGCCATTTGCTAAAATCATTTAATTTAATTTTTTCCTCATTAATGTACACACAGCACCCCATATTGACAGAAAAACACAGCATTGTTGACATTTTTGCAGATTTATTAAAAAAGAAAAACTGAAATATCACATGGTCCTAAGTATTCAGACCCTTTGCTCAGTATTTAGTAGAAGCACCATTTTGATCTAATACAGCCATGAGTTTTTTTTTGGGAAAGATGCAACAAGTTTTTCACCTGGATTTGGGGATCCTCTGCCACTCCTCTTTGCAGATCCTCTCCAGTTATGTCAGGTTGGATGTTAAATGTTGGTGGACAGCCATTTTTATGTCTCTCCAGAGATGCTCAATTGGGTTTAAGTCAGGGCTCTGGCTGGGCCGTTCAAGAACAGTCACAGAGTTGTTGTGAAGCCACTCCTTCGTTATTTTAGCTGTGTGCTTAGGGTCATTGTTTTGTTGGAAGGTAAACCTTCGGCCCATTCTGAGGTCCTGAGCACTCTGGAGAAGTTTTCGTCCAGGATATCCCTGTACTTGGCCGCATTCATCTTTCCCTCGATTGCAACCAGTCGTCCTGTCCCTGCAGCTGAAAAACACCCCCACAGCATGATGCTGCCACCACCATGCTTCCATGTTGGGACTGTATTGGACAGGTGATGTGCAGTTTCTGGTTTTCTCCACACATACCGCTTATAATTAAGGCCAGAAAGTTCTATCTTGGTTTCATCAGACCAGATAATCTTATTTCTTACCATCTTGGAGTCCTCCATGCAGGCTTCCATGTGTCTTGCACTGAGGAGTAGGCTTCCGTCGGGCCACTCTGCCATAAACCCCGACTGGTGGAGGGCTGCAGTGATGGTTGACTTTCTACAACTTTCTCCCATCTCCCGACTGCATCTCTGGAGCTCAGTCACAGTGATCTTTGGGTTCTTCTTTACCTCTCTCACCAAGGCTCTTCTCCCCCGATAGCTCAGTTTGGCCGGACGGCCAGCTCTAGGAAGGGTTCTGGTCGTCCCAAACGTCTTCCATTTAAGGAATGGAGGCTACTGTGCTCTTGGGAACCTTAAGTGCTGCAGAAATTTTTTTTGTACCCTTGCCCAGACCTGTACCTTGCCACAATTCTGTCTCTGAGCTCTTGAGGCAGTTCCTTTGACCTCATAATTCTCATTTGCTCTGACATGCACTGTGAGCTGTAAGGTCTTATATAGACAGGTGTGTGGCTTTCCTAATCAATCCAATCAGTATAATCAAACACAGCTGGACTCAAATGAAGGTGTAGAACCATCTCAAGGATGATCTGAAGAAATGGACAGCACCTGAGTTAATATATGAGTGTCACAGCAAAGGGTATGAATACTTAGGACCATGTGAAATTTCAGTTTTTCATTTTTAATAAATCTGCAAAAATGTAACAATTCGTGTTTTTCTGTCAATATGGGGTGTTGTGTGTACATTAATGAGGAAAAAAACTTAACTTGAATGATTTTAGCAAATGGCTGCAATATTGTTAAGAGTGAAATTTTTAAGGGGGTCTGAATACTTTCCGTACCCACTGTATATGTACACACAGTATATACTCTAGTCCATGCACACGGAATTCTCAAGTGGATGCATGAATCCTGCAGGCTTACCCTGCTTTAGTCTTAGCCTAACAGGGTTCACCATTAATGCAGTAAAGGTGTGTACTTTTTAAAGAAATAGAGTTTTTGGTTAAGTGTAAGTTAACTAACCATAAATTGTAAATGGTCACATTTATATGTAATTTGTCATTTTTAGATGTAATTTTACTGTAAAATGCTATAAAAATGTTGGGTTTTGAGGAGTGAAAAATATGAATTATTGTGTAATCTGTGGTGGAAAAACAGTAAAAGGACAATCCCAGAAGTCCCTAAATGATACGTCACAGATTATTATATTTTATTTAAATAGTGTTCTTTTTTTTTTATGTACATTGGGGTGTTTTTCATTACATTTTTGCATATTATTATTTATTTTATTATTTTGTAGTTTTTTATTGTATTGCATTTTTAAGGTAAAATCTTTATCTTCAACACCACCCAAATATATCCTGTGTGTGTGTGTGTGTATATATATATATAATATATATATATAATATATATATATATATATATCACACACACCCTTCTATAAACTAAATTCATTTTAAAGGGATAATTTACCCAAAATAAAAATGTCATTAATTAAAACAAATATTAAAAAAATAAATATAATTCCAAACCCTTAAGACCTTTGTTCATTTTCGGAACACAATTTAAGATATTTTTAATTAAATCTGAGAGCTTTCTGACCCTACATAAACAGCAACACAACTACCACATTCAAAGCCCAGAAAGGAAGTAAGAACATCGTTAAAATGGTCCATGTGACATCAGTGGTTCAACCGTAATGTCATGAAGCTACGAAAATACTTTTTGTGCGCAAAGAAAATAAAAATAACAACAAAAAGTATTATCTTAGCTTCATAACATTTCGGCAGTTGCGTTGCTGTCTATGCGGGGTCAGAAAGCGCACGTATTTCATCAAAAATATCTTAATTTGTGTTCCGAAGATGAACGAAGGTCTAACGGGGTTGGAATGACATGAGGCTGAGTAATTAATGACAGAATTTTCATTTTTGGGAACTAACACTTATTGATGTATAGTTTTACGTTTTTCCCATAATACCTGACACAGTGTCACAACATTTTTTACAGTTAATTCTTAAATTGAACTGGATATTTTTGTATTGTGTATTTTACATTTTATATCAAAAATGTTCAGTATATGCTCAGTGCACAAACCTCCTTCTTCCTGATGTTGAATAGGAGCTGGAGCTGCTCTGACTCCACGTCTTTGAGAAATGAATGGGATCCTCTGTGTGTCTGCGCTACAGACACTGCTGGCCTTTCGTCTGCCGCATCTGCTCTCAGTCTCTCGTGTGCCAGAGAGAGTACTGTTCCCTCTGACAGCACTGTATGGAAAGAGAGACTTTTTAATTGGTGTTGTATGCTGTTATTGGTAAACTTGTTGTCCATGAAGCCTTAGTACTACTGAGTGCAAGTTATGCAGAGCTGTTCATATACAGTATATACCCAGAGCCTTTTGTGCCTGTGATTTTGGCCTTTGGATAGACTGTAGATAGTCAGAATGAATAGAAAAGCTGATTTTTAAGCCATTCATCAACCTTAAACTGCAATGGCATAATTACATTGTTAGTGAATTTTCTCATATTCTTCTGAGAGCTGTACATGATCATTTTCCTGTGTGTGTTTTATGATAAAGATGACAGGTGTGTTTTGTAGAGTAGATTATTTAGGACAGAATTTCTCAGACTGAGGTTTTGTCAGAGGCTCCATGGAAAATTCCTGAATTGTGAACAAAAATATAGAGACCTATGACATCCGCAGTGTGGAAAACACATACATAATCACAAAATCTATAGTCAGAAAAATGTCATTTACTGTGTAACACGGAATGTTGTGAAATTTGGATTTAAAAAATCTAAAGTAAGGTCAAATTCGCTCAAAAGTTAGTCACATGATATGGTCTAGTGTCTGTGATTGTCAAATACACATAGAAACTCAAAGGTCTTCACTACAAAACAAAAAAACTTCAGTTTTGAAGATATTGACAAAAATATATTAGTTTTGTTTTGCTTTTTTATAGTATGTATTTCTTAAAGTACTTCTACTACTAATGTATTTATTTATTTAAATGCAGTATTTTCTTTAAAAGGAATTAGCTTTTTTATTTGGTTACATTTAAGATAAATTGTTATAGTTGTATGAATTTGTTTAATTACCATACTTTTTTAATTAAAATCTAATCCCCCAAAAAATTATGGAAGACACAGAATTTAGGGGGAAAAAATAAACAGTTTACATAAAGCCATAAAAATACTGAAAACCACAGCAAGTGATTAGAACCAAATCAGCAACTATGTAAAAAAAACAATTAATTAATTAATAAACAATAAATGTATATTACATTAAATATACATTTATGAAAGCCACAAATTCTGTCCAGACTTTTAGTGATGCAGCTTTGTTATTTGTTTTGTTTGGGGTTATGAAAGGGGGTCCTTGATTTGTGGGGGGGGGGAGCAGGAAAAAAAAAAAAAATTTTTTTTTCTTAAAGGGGTCATATGATGTTGAAATAACATTATTTGGTGTAATGAAATTTTTATGCGGTTTAAGGTTCAAAAACATTATTTTCCACAATTGGGGGTGTTGGTGGCTTTACATTATTTGTTTCTCCTCTAGGCCCCCTTTCTGAACGTGTTTGCATTTTTACAACTCATCGGTCTGAAAATTGAGGTGGTGCTCTGATTGGCCAGCCTTCCAGTGCGTTGTGATTGGCCGAATACTTCAATTGTGTGACGGAAATGTTACGCACCTTAAATTATTTTGATGCCCTGTCCGGCCGGAGCGACGTTTCAAAAACATTAAAACCCATTATAACCAGGCATTTGTTGCATCCAGTGGGATATAATTAATGATTATAGTGACTTATACTGTCTTTTACGCGTTGCATTGCATCGCGCCGATGTAAACATAAAACCATGTCTGCATTATGATCGGAGAAACAACAAACAACAAGTGCTACTCTACACTGCTCAAAACTCACGTTTTAATCGTCAGTGGCAAATTCTTTAAATATAAAAAACGTACTTACAGTCTTTGATTCAGAACAGCCGCATTGTAGTCTACTCTACCAGGATCAGAAACAGTCCTCCATAAAATGCGCTGCACACATCTGAATATTTTGGTTTGAACTGTTCTGGAACAGTGTTAATACAACTTAACCACTGATTTCTAGTCATGGGGTGGTGCGGCGGGGTGGGGGGGGGGGGGGCTGAGTTTTGGAAGGCCAAACAAAGTAGTTTCGCTTTCACAACGAACACAGCGTCACACATGCGGCCTTGAGTGAGCAGAGGCGGGCAGGCTTGCGGCAACCACATGTGACGACCCCGGGCTGGACTCCGCTTTGTCCACGGTGAAAGCCGATCTGGCGATCCACAGCGCAAAGTTGATGTATTTCCTCAGCGACCAGCATGGATCAGCTCTAGGCATGACGAAGCGGATATCGTCCTCTTTTGGAAGACCAAACAAAGTAGTTTCGCTTTCACAACGAAACACACAGCGCCTTCACGACATGGCGGCAGCAACAATACTACAGCGAGAATAAAAGTTACGCCTTCTTTCTTTTGCGTATACGTTTGTGCGGCGTTATGCAAATCTTCCCACATCGTGACGTAGACATGTGGGGGCGTGTTAGAATGAGCCGTTTTAGGTAGGCGTGGTTGACTCTTAATTTTTATAAAGAATATCTCTTTGGATTTGAGTCCTTGCAACTTTACAGATCTTCTTTATGCTCCAAGAGCTTGTAACACTCCAAAGAGAAAGGAAAACTTGAAATCGCATCATATGACCCCTTTAAATATAAGTTGTACATTGAGAATAGAAAACCTGTATGATACATATTTCTGGAAGATTTTTTATGTATTCTTTTTGGGCTAATATTACAACGTTTTTCAGTAGAAATGTGGCAAGAAATGGTTGCAGAGGCTGAAACTTTCACAGCAGTTTGTATTGAGCCTAAATGATTTTATCACGCTGTAGGACTTCCTATTACTGTGGTGTACCTTTAATGTGTAGTAAAAGTAGGCAAATTGAGATGCAGCATATGATTTTTGTTCCCTATTTGTCTGAGAAATAATGGCTTCCTGCTGTTTTATGCACCATTAGGGGTATTTTTCTCTTTTAATGCTGTCTCTTTAAGGGTCAAAAGTGTTTAACTACTTCACAAGCTCCTTTAAAACACACAGAGTTGTCGAAAAAGCCCCTTCAGTGTCCGGCATTAAAACTGCACGTCGCTCTCAACATCACCACACTAATTTCACAGTAACAGAATGTTTACGGTCTTATTAAAAACAGTTGTGTCGCTTAATCTTTTTGTGTAAACTGTGATATTTTTTTCAGGATTCTTTTAGGAAGCATTTATTTGAAGTAGAAATCTTTTGTGGAATATTAAATGTGACTGACTTTAATGGCACTAATACATTTAATGTGTTCTTTTTAAATAAAAGTGTTCTTTTAAAAAAAAAAAAAAAAAATCTTACTCAGCCCAACCTTTTAATCTTGTTTTTGTCTTTTCTTGCATCTTCATTAGACGGTAGACATCCATAAGGAGAAGGTCGCCCGACGAGAGATTGGCATCCTGACAACGAATAAGAACACATCAAGGACTCATAAGATCATCGCTCCGGCCAACATTGAGCGGCCGGTGAGGTACATCAGGAAGCCCATCGACTACACAGTACTGGATGATGTGGGGCATGGAGTGAAGGTAAATAAGTGGCCATCTTTTCAAATTATATTCACTGCTTCCAAACCTTCAAACAGGACTGTGAACCCTGGAAAGGATGGCTTGTTTCTCTGTATTTTCAAGTGTGTCCATATATCTAGAGTCAGAGTATATGCCATATTTAGTTTGATTTTAATGTGAACAAGCCTGTGAGTGTACAGTCCGTTCAATATGTCAGACTGTGGTGTAACTGTTGTTGATTGCTTATTGTTTTTCAAAATAATACCTATTTATGTTGGGTGAGTAATTCTTTTCTATACGGCAAAAGTGAACAGGGACTACATGGCTCCAAAACAACTTAAAAGTAGTCCAAATGACAAAGAGGGCATGAAATGGAAAAATTACCATAGCTATTTTCTAAATGCATGTTATTGATCTTACTGTGAATGATTCTCATTGTAAAATTAGTCAAAACGTCATTGTCAGTCTTACGGTCACAAATCTTTTGGTAAAATATCCGACTTCTTTAAATATCCGACTTCTTTTCTGTGACATATGTCCAACTTCTCTAATCATAGGGTGCTTAAACCCCACCCCTTTATTATAATTAAGTATCTGCTTTACATTTTTTTCTTTCTGAATATTTTCGCTCAGATGTTTCACATAATATGGAAGAAAAGATTTGTCACTACTTCTGTTTAATCACGACTTTAAGGCAGTGCGCTAGGGCTAGTTTTGTGTCAGGACTTAAATATCTGAATATTAATGTACTATATTATGTAAACAATAATGTTAATTTAGCCATATCTTTCCTGGTTGCAAGTGAAGAATTTTTTTCTTTCACCTTGTGTAATTGTATTAATGGTTTTCCAGGATGAGGGCTAATAATCGGCCTAATTTGCAAAGCTTTTACCAAATAACACATGAATTTGTGTCAATTTAGCATAGTTTTTTTTTGGGGGGGGGGCTCATCCCACCAACAGAGACTGTGTTGGGGATTCATTAAGTCATCTGTTAGCTCTGTGTGATCAGTTTTGCCTTTAAAATAGAGTATGAAGGTTAATAGTAATAAACTGAATGGCACAAGATTACGCCCCTCTCTGCTCTAGTTTATAGAGGGAGGCAGTGACATAGTGGAGTTTTAAACAACCTCCATTTAAAAAAAAAACAATTATAATAATGCAGTTCACGTTCCAGCCCTTACAGCGTGTTGACAGCATGCATCGGATGTGCTGAAATGTAAAAACACTTGACCTAGTGACAGCATCACACTCCTTCTGTGGTTAATCTGGCAGAATTGTGAGTGTCATTGGCGTTCACGAGGGATTACGGCTGAAATTACGCTTGTAACCCAACAGCCAATCGATTACGTGCATTTATAAGATGAGCCTCACGCATAATCAGTATTAATGTACGTGTTGTTTACATTCATTCATACATTACAGCTAACATTACTGCCTCTTATGCTCACCATAGCTGCATTTATTTGATCAAAAATATAGTAAAAATAATTTTAAATAACTCTTTTCTATTGGAATATATTTTAAAATGCTATTTATACCTGTGATGACAGCTGAATTTTCAGCAACCATTACTCCAGTCGTCAGCATCTAATATGCTGATTTGCTGCTTAATATTTGTGTGGAAATTGTGATATAATTTGTATTTTTCTAGATTAATTCATGAACAAAATTATTTATAAAGAAATATTTTGTATCATCATAAATTAATTTATTGTCATTTTGATCAATTTAATGCATCCATGCCAAATAAAAGTATTAATTTCTTTAAAAAAATCTGACTCCAAAATGTATAAATAAAAAATAAATACATTTAAGACTATTCAACACTTATACTATTTCACTGGATATGTGTTGCTTAAAGGGGTCATTTACAGAATTTAACATTTATTCATTTATTCTTAACTTTTATATATCTATTCTTAAATATAACATTTATTCTTGTTCCAGACTTTTATGCATTTCTTCTGCAGAACACAAATAAGAAAATTATTTAGTTAGTTAGTTAGTGAAAAGGTACTGTACTATGGAGCCAGATCAGCCTCAATAATAATACATTTACAGAACAAAATTCATAAATGCACAGCACAATTTACATTTACAGAAATCCAATTCGTAAATTCAAACACAATAAAATTCATAAATACGCAAGTAAAAGCATAAATATTTCCCCAAATGCTCACACAAATGCATCTTACCTAAATAAATTTAAAATGTGTATACAAATATGTATATATCAAGTTCTTGAATTAATTTCCGTCACACATTTATGAATGATGTTGCATGTATTTATGGATCGTTGAATCCGCATTTGCAAATCGTCACACGTGTGTGGACTGCTTTGAATTTGTGTGCGGTATTTTTGAGATCTTCCTGACAGGTTAATATTCATAAATATCTTTTTTTTTTGAGGATGTTCCGTTCATCCAATCGCGGTGAGCTTTTAATCCACCAATCAAAACGCTCCTTACTGAACAGACTCAAGAAGCTCAACGCTGCGCTTGTAGTGTGCATTGTTCCTGACGTGTTCTTTGAGGTAAAAACATTTTAATATGGGTACTTTTTTTTGTTGTTTTTTTTTTTTTTTTTTGCACCTGATGAAATTTCTACAAATCCATATATATATATCCGTATTGCCACAAAATACAGCTACCCGGTTAGCCTGCTGTCTTATACACCAAAGTTGCACATACCCTGTTTATTCTGAATAATCTGTAATGTTATTAAATAAGTGTTAAATGTCCAGATATTTAATTTAATAACAGCAATTATGTAATGTGTTCTGTTGTTGTTCCATAAATACATGTAACATCATTCATAAATGTGTGACGGAAATTAATTCAAGGACTTGATCTATACATATTTGTGTAAACATTTTAAATTTATTTAGGTAAGATGCATTTGGGGAAATATTTATGCTTTTACTTGTGTATTTATGAATTGTGTTTTGAATTTACGAATAAGATTTTGTAAATGTAAATTGTGCTGTGCATTTATGAATTTTATTTGTTTTGTAAATGTATTCTTTTTGAGACTGATCTGGCTCCATACTGTACCAGTGACAGATTGTGTACCTTTTTTTTCTGAGAGTGTACAGTGCGTACTGTTGTCATGGAATATCCTGGCTGTGTTTTATTACACCTTTTCACTGTTGCTGTCGTTCTGTAAGAGAAGCCATAACCTTGAGTCACCTGACAGGGAATTACAGCATCTTCAGCCAAATTTACTGTGTTTGCAAAAGATGAGATTTATTTTCAATGTCAGTTGACACTTAATCTAGTCAGCTGCCGCAGGATTGCAGAGGAGTTCTCAGATGCTGTTTTCAAAAGGTTTTTTAACTAATTTATTTTACATAATTTCCCTGTTCAGGAAAGAATATTAGGATCCTTTTCTTTGCCTGCTCGTGTATCTGTTTCAGTGAACATTAAGTGCATTCGCAGTCTTAAGTACGGAGGCTTTTGGCGCTGTCAGTGAATGATACATTAAGCTGTATTTCTGTCTGGCTGAGGGAGGATTTTGCTCTCTACTGGTTCCACTGAGATCTAAACGAACACCTCATGTAAGTTTGTGTATCTGGTCCTAGAACTGATGTCATGTAAGATTCAGTTCACCCTAGAATCCTGTGCCCTTTTGAACATCAAAACCATTTTATTGGCTGAAATAACTTATTAATGGTTACTCGGTTCAAGATACCGATATACTTCAAGCGAAATTGAAGAACGAGCTAACGTGACAGCATTACGAAAAAAAATCCAGCCAAAATGAAGTTTGTTTTGTGTTCGTTTTGGGAGTTCGAAACGGCTTGCCAAAGTGAATTTTCCGGAAAAGTTCGTTCCAGCTGCAAAACACCTTCGTACTACCGTTGGTCCGTGACTATTACGTCACAGGAGGCGTGTGCTGAGGCTCCGCCTTCTTTCAATCAAAACTCTTCTCTGGGTTTATTTTGTCTGTTGAGTCCTTGGAGGTGAGACAGAGCCGATCCTCCATATACGCAAAATACGCAAGCTGCGTAGGGCCCCCGAAACACCAGGGGGCCCCCTTGCTCTCAAAGATGATTTAATTTTAGTTTAGTTTTTGAATTTGGCCAGCGGTTATGAAAACATGAATGATAATTTATTTTAATGCGGTGCGCTTTTGCCCTTTCTACGTAAAAATTAGTCAAATAATGTAATGTGAATGTCATACAGTCTTGCTCGAGACTAAAAAAACGAGTTGAACACTGTTTCTCAAGTGCTTTCCGCGAGCGCGATTCGAGATGCGTTTCATTCATTCGTTCATAACCACTCATACACACCCACCAACCCCACCCCGCTGACCCAGTTTTGCATAGGGCCCCCAGAAGTTATGTCCGTCGGGTAAAAACTGAAGCGTGCGAGCGGCTTTATAGTAGCAAATTAAGTTGTGCCTCTGATAAAATGAGACACTGACACTGTTTTTCATGTTTATACTGCTGATTGCTTTTAACAATTATTGTGAACAAGTTTGCTATGAACAGATGCTTTTTAAAAAAAAAGCTTGCTGTTCTCTCCATTTTTTGTTGTTTATTTTGTTACTGAGAGGAAAGCACGCAGCACATATTTACATATTCATATAAACGTCGCTTTCATCAGAGTGGGAGGCGTCGGATATTCGATAACAGTATACCACTGCTCACGTATTTCGAACTTCACTTTACCCCTAAACAAAAAAAAGAAAAAAAAAAAAAAGAGAAGAACAGAAAGAACGCGTTTTGAGTATATCAGGGCCTTATTGCTAACTAAATTTATTTGTGTATGTATTATAGGGTTGGGTATCGATTGGGTTTTTTACGATACCGGGGCCAAATCGATACTTTTAAAACGGTACCGTGCCTAAACGGTGCCTGGACCGATACTTTAAAAAAGAGCCACAAAAAAAAGCGATGGATAACATTAAAGAACATTAAAATATTTAAAATAAATATACATAGCATTGACGTGCTCCTCGGATGCTCTCATTTCCCAAATTGTGCTTCCTAAGGCTAATAAATGTATTTCAACGATCTGGGTCATTATGAATACAAACAATATTAATACAAAACCATAACCACATGTTTCTTCTACTGTATGGCGGCATCTGTCAATCACTCTTGATCTTTCGTTCAAATGAGGAATTGACTGAGTGCTGTCCTGTCACTGTCTTAATCGTTCTGTGAATGACTGTATGTATGCCCCAGCAATATGTTATTATAATTTTTCAAATGAAAATGGCAACATGATTGTTTTATAAAGTATGCATTCATATGTGTTAAGGGCTACATTTTCGCTGGAGGAAACAGATGTGGTGTGATGAGGGGTGAACGCAGTGAAAACTTTACAGTAGATGGGAATCCGATTGCTCCCTCGTGACCTTTTGTAAACTGAATTTATGACAAAGAACTGCACAGATACAGATATTATAACAATATATCGATAAACACACACCTTGTGTCCTCTGTTTCTGTAAGACGGGGAGGAATCGAAGTCTGTTGCCGTTTTCATATGAAATTTAAAGGGTACTGACTCTGAGGCGATCATGAATTTGTGTACAGTTTATGGAGCTAATCGCTATAGCCCCGCTATAAATGGCCTAGCGACGCCCATGCTTCTTACGTCCATTTCGGAGAACCAGGACAAGTATTTAAATTGATCGCTCAGGCATTTAAGTGGCACCGAAATCTGCGTTCTGATTCGGTTCTAGTACATACCGGTTACATGGGGCATATTGGCACCGGGTTTCGGTACCCAACCCTAATATACAGGTGCATCTCAATAAATTAGAATGTCATGGAAAAGTTAATTTATTTCAGTAATTCAACTCAACTTGTGAAACTCTTTTATTAAATAAATTCAATGCACACAGACTGAAGTAGTTTAAGTCTTTGGTTCTTTTAATTGTGATGATTTTGGCTCACATTTAACAAAAACTAGAATATGGTGACATGCCAATCAGCTAATCAACTCAAAACACCTGCAAATGTTTCCTGAGCCTTCAAAATGGTCTCTCAGTTTGGTTCACTAGGCTACACAATCATTGGGAAGATTGCTGATCTGACAGTTGTCCAGAAGATGATCATTGACACCCTTCACAAGGAGGGTAAGCCACAAACATTCATTGCCAAAGAAGCTGCTGTTCACAGAGTGCTGTATCCAAGCATATTAGCAGAAAGTTGAGTGGAAGGAAAAAGTGTGGAAGAAAAAGATGCACAACCAACCGAGAGAACCGCAGCCTTATGAGGCACCTGCCCACACTGCCAAAAGCACCAAAAGTTGGTTAAATGACCATGGTGTTGGTGTGCTTGACTGGCCAGCAAACTCACCAGACCTGAACCCCATAGAAAAATTTATGGGGTATTGTCAAGAGAAAAATGAGAAACACAAACTGATCACCTCCATACCACGCCGAATTGAGGCAGTAATTAAAGCAAAAGGAGTCCCTTCCAAGTATTGAGTACATGTACAGTAAATGAACATTCTTTCAAGAAGGCCAACAATTCACTAAACATATTTTTTTTTTATTGCTCTTATGAAGTATTCTAATTTGTTGAGATAGTGAATTGGTGGGTTTTTGTTAAATGTGAGCCAAAATCATCACAATTAAAAGAACCAAAGACTTAAACTACTTCAGTCTGTGTGCATTGAATTTATTTAATACACGAGTTTCACAATTTGAGTTGAATTACTGAAATAAATGAACTTTTCCACGACATTCTAATTGATTGAGATGCACCTGTATTATTAACTAAGTAACAATCTATCTATCAATTTATCAGTCTGTCTTTATTAAGTTTCTTTGTTTGTGTTTGTTTATTACTTGGTTTCTGTATTTGTTTATTGTTTGGTGTCTTTATTTGGTTTCTTAATTATAATTTGGTTTATTTATTTGTTTGTGGCAGGTATGCTGTAATGTGCCTAACATCAGCTTTTATAGTCACAGTATAGTCTGCCCACAAGTGCTTTATAGCTGAATCGTCGGTGTTTGTAAAAAAATAACAAACCTCGTGGAAACCTATACAGTTTCTGTTTTCTGCCTACTTAATTTATGAGCATTGTTCCGGTTACTTTTGCCCTCATTACTCATACGGAGCAGTGCATTAATAATGCCACACTTTGCTTGTGGTGCAGAACAGTCACTGCACACGCAGCCATTGTTATGATAAGACCTTTGTCTCTGCAGTTTGTGGACTAAGTTGTCTTCATAGAGTAGATTGCATTTTTCTTGCCATGTATCCTTTATGCAGCTGACAAAGGCCAATGCTTTTGTGTGCACTAAAAGTTTCTGTGGTAAACCCAATGGGACAAATATTTCAAAACTAATTTTCGTTTCCTAATAATCACACTGAATACACAAACAAACTGCAGGTCAGGCCCAAATAGCACAGTCTGAAAAGAGACCTGTGGGACAGAGAGGTGAAATGAATGTCTGCTTCAGAACACTCTCATAGCAGTCAAAGCAAGTGTGAAAACAGCCATATTGTCAGAAAACTCATTTTAACGTCAGAGCCCTCAGCTCTAGTGAAGTGAAATGTAGGTTTAGAGATTTGAAGTGCTTTTGTCCTGCTTCAAGAGCTCTGAACTGAGACATGCCGGTTTTTGACATGCCTCTCTCTCTTTCTCTCCCTCTTTTTGCCTTTCTCTCTTGTTCTATAAATCACTTTCTCTTTTTTCCTCTGCCCACGCTAGTGGCTTAAAGCCAAGGTAAGTGTACTTGTCCCATGACCCCTCCTGCTTTAGTCTATTACTGATCGACTGATTCAGTCTTCCCTTGTGATCCTGATACATATTCATATTCCTGCATTCGTCCCTCCCTCATAACCTCGTCATGTGCAGTAGTTGTAGATCAATCCCATTGCAAAGTGATCTGTAATAGCTGTATTATTGAAAGATTACACATTTTAACACTAAATCAAGAACATAGGCAACTGAACACACCCAGTTGTCTATGTAATTGAATTTTGGCTTGCCAGACAAATTTAGCTTTAGTCATCAGTTCTGTTGTTTTGTTTGCACTTTATTTTTAGGGTTAATGTCTGGTTTTTGTATATATGATGAAGTGATAGACTGATATCGGCAAGGTTAAGCTGAGCATTTTGAGATTGTCGAAGACGGTTAGTTAGTGTCCCATTGTGTTTGTTTCAGTATCTATAAATAAGTGTTATTTGATTATAATTTTTTGGACCTTTTTTTTAATTGAGCAAATATTATGTAATATTACTTATTTAATTGCAATGCATTTAAAATTAAAATAAATACTCCTTTTTGCTATCATTACAATATTTAGTTATTTCCATTTTTGGCCACTAGATATTCAAAACATTGGCATTGACCAATGAAAAACCTCACTACAGAGCGCCCTCTAGTTGTGTTTGTCACTTTGAATTCAGTGGTCCTTATTCATGAAACATTAGCAGAATTATTATTATTATGTAAATCATTTGTAAATCCATTCTTATGTAAATTTTCAGATTCATGAGGGTGTTTGTATTGTCAAAACAATGTACAACAACTTTTTTCAAAATGATGACACTGCATTTTAATAAACACTGTTTACAATAATAATAGATATGGCAACACAATTAATGAGTTACCTTTTTTACATTTTCTAGTTGTTTTTTTCCATTTTGTTTTAGTCAGTTAAATAATAATGAACTTGATGTGCATCCTATTCATGAATATTATGGAATTCATCAGCATGCACACGTTTAACTATAAAACAGTTACAAAACTTTTGTGAGAAGGTAAATTTTACTTGGAAATTTTTCATACATCTAGAAAAGTTTCATGAATGAGGCCCATTCATTGCAGTAGCAAACTGAACATTTGGTTGAAATGTATTTTTTTGTCTGGTAAAGCCCTCTTCTCATCTCTTCTCATTTCTTTAGACTTATTTATGTAATCTGATGGTCTGGCTCTGTTCAAATGCTTAAACGGATGTTTTGCTTGTCTGATTAGCAACAAGGTAACAATCAGTCAGTCAGAGGAGGAACTCTTTCCAGGACCAATCCCCCAACACAGAAACCTCCCAGCCCACCCTTGGCAGGACGAGGTACTCTTGGGTAAGACGTGATTTCATCATTTACTTCAGTGTGAGAAGAATAAAAACATTTCTGACCAGTATGATAAATCAGACAATAGTTTGACACAGACAGCAGTTTTCAGTAGCAAAGCCACAAATCATATATTATTTTAAGTATTGTTTATAACATTTTTGCCTGTTTTAAACACATATACAGGCGTAACACTCCTTATAAAACACTTGAGCCGGTGAAACCTCCAACAGTGCCCAATGATTACATGACAAGTCCAGCTCGCTTGGGCAGCCACCACAGTCCAGGACGCACTGCTTCTCTCAACCAGCGACCGAGAACCCACAGGTAACATCTATCCATCTACTGTATCTATCTATCTGTGTCTGTGTCTTATTTTATTTTTTTTATTAGTATTATTGATGATAAAATTAGTTTAATTATTTATTTATTTATTTATCGGGAGGCTTATGTAAAATTATTAATATTGTTTTTTTTATTATTTAGTCTATATTAAAATGAGAGTTGTTGTTTTATTTCAATAGTTAAATTACATTTTAGTTAATCGTGTAAGGATTATTATTATTATAGTTAGTTCGTATGATTATATAAGAAATTTATTATTTATAATGTTGTAGTACCATTTTTTTATATGATATAAGTTTTAGTATTATTATTATTATTAAATTTTTAGTAATATTAATAGTAATAAAATAAGTTTAATTTGAGTAATTTTGTATGCATTAATTGCCATTGTGTCCAGATAAAATATTGTGTATATTATACTGTATGTGCAAAGGCTTTACTAATGAATAAGATATCTAATTTTCTCTCTTAATTTGGTCTTTTTCCACTTCTTCTCTCCCACACTTTTCCATCAGCCTCCACAGTTTCATTTAGTTTCTGAATGTCACAGCATATTTGACTTCCTCTGGGGGATCTAACAATTTCGCTCATGCTCTTCATGGTGTCTAAATAACAGACCTGATCTGGGGGTTTCTGAATGTTCCCAGTGTGCAGTCTGTACTGTTCACACCCACACGTCTAACATCTGTAAATAATGTCATCACACCAACCCACACCTCAGCTGCGCTCCAGACCCGAGGGAATAACCCCTCATTCAGCCCTCGCAGTGTTTATTAAACACAATCAGGACTGCAGCAGTGCATGCGCAGAATTACTGAATGAATTGGCCTCATTAGTTAATGCTGACTGTGATGCCATAAATAATACACAACTTTTAATTTGTTAAAATACTGGCACTACATGCCAGCTCTTGTGCGAGTGGCCTGCTGAATCCATCAAATTGCTAGTCTTAATTGTGACCTATTATGTCCCTTTTTACAAAATGCAATATTGGTCTTGGGTGTCCCAGAATGTGTCTGTGACGTTTCAGCTCAAAATACCCCACAGATAATTTATTTTAACATGTTGAAAATGGCAATTTTGAGCTGTTTTGGTGTGTATCGCTTTAAATGCAAATGAGCTGCACATTCCTGCCCCTTCCTCAGAAGAGGGTGTGGCATATACATCTCTGCTTTGCATACCTACAGCAATAAACAGCCAGTAGAAGCAACATGAATGAGAGCGAGAGAACCGGTGTTCAGCCGTACATGTTTGAACCGGAGTCAGACACAGATGAAGGAGAGACTCCGGCAGAAGAAACACCTATGAGAATGAACCAGGACATCTCTGAATGGTTATTTGATACATTTATGTACTTGTAGAGTTTTCACAGCCCATTTGCAAAGACGGATGAGTGACACACATACACACAAATACTTCGATAACGTTCGCTATGTGCTTCAACAAAATGACACATGCTCACAAATACGGTTAAAACATTAGCTAAGTACTATAACGACATGACATTTATGTGAGGGATCCTGTCGCGTCATAATCAAATATTATTTCTCGTACAGGTGATCATGTGGCAAATGTATTGCCCCTCGTTCACAAAGCAGTCTGTGGTGAAATTATTTGCGCAGACATAAATGCATTTTGGAACATTTTGAGGCGCGTTACCTTCAAAAATAAAAGTAACCCACTGCGTCCTCAGTGGCTCAGATGTTGGGAGCACATGAAGACTTTTATGCTCAGTCTTACATCCAAACACAGAACACCGGGATTGTTTAGGAGACATTGTTGCTGTTACAGCTGCTCGAGCGCGGAGAAAATGGAGGACAGTGTACAACCAAACACAACTCGCTGAGGGTGGAAACTATTGTAATGCAAGACTGTCAGTCAGTGGCCGTGGGCGGGGCCTAAACATTGTGACGTCACAATGCTAAGAGAATCAAAACGGCATGCCTAATGAGACTGGTTTAGTTTAATGGGGATTCAAAATTAAGAAGTTGGTGGATTTTTATCATTGTAGGGTGGTTGTGTTCACACACTGATAACACATTTATGTCCAAACACCATGTGGATTTTGCATAATAGGTGCCCTTTAAAGGGAAAAAGAGAATGTAATTCTAAACCATCCTTTATGAAACAAAGTAGAAATTTGGTAGAATTGTACTGGTCGCACTTTCCCATACATTTAGAATGAATGGAGGCTTTTTTGTGCTATGGAATGGGGAGGAAAAATGCAAGATCTCAAGATTAGTATTTTTTTTGTGAAGTTGAACTTGAGTTTAGTGTGTGTTTATGAAGAAACGCAATGTAAAAGTAGCACAGTTAAATGGAAAAACATGTGACTTTGAACTTTCTATCCATCAAAGAATACTAAAGAAATGGTTTTGGAAAATGTTTAACGATTTTCAAAAATATAAAATATACATTTTTATCAATGCATTCAACATTGATAATAATAGGAAAATGTTTCTTGAGCACCAAATCAGCATATTAGAATTCTTTCTGAATGATCATGTGACACTGAAGACTGGAGTAATGCCTGCTAAAAATCTCCCTGTTTGCGTTCTACCTAGTATTTAAGCCCTGTGCTCTCCTCTGTTCCTTTGTCTGCTATTGTCTTTTGTGGATTATTTGCTGTTGGATTATTGTTGTTCCCTTTCCCTGTGGATTTATTTTAAAAGGAATTCTCCATCCTACTCTTTCGTCGTGCACGTTATATATTGTTGTGACAATCCTGTGACAGAATACCAGACCCTCTAGATGAGTAGTTTATTGCGGCATTTTTCTTTTTTGTTTCGTTCCTCTCCCTCCCAGATGGATCGGCCAGACGTCCAGCTCCTTTGCCTGGAGCAGCAGGACCGTTTGCTGGAGAACCACACCAGAGACTTTTTAAATCTGGCGTGCCTTACTCACTTCCCTGACCGCTCACTTTGCGTCTTTTACTATACCAGCCTGAGCGAGCAGTGTAAGGCATGCATGTCAGCGAGCGGTCCAAAGAAGTGGAGTGGGTTCTGGTGAATAGTGGATCACTATTCACTGTCTGCCCCGCCGAGGAGGACTTCACCAGCCCCACTCCTGACCCCGAGCCCAACCAGCCTTCACTCCGCTGCGTCAAGTGTCAGTCAGAGCCCACCGCGGACAGAGAGCCTGCACCTGCCACGATCAACCTGCCTGCGCTAATGGATGCGACAGAGCCAAACATCGCCCCAGAGCCCAAGCTTGACGAAACGCTTAGGGTGAGCTGAAATATTAGACTGTTTAAATGAGGAGGATTCTCCCGTCCCTGCTGGTCCCACCCAGCTCTCCTTCGTCTCCTGAATCTCTGCTGGTCCTGAATCTCCACTGGTCCCGCCCAGCTCTCCTTCGTCTCCTGAATCTCTGCTGGTCCCGCCCAGCTCTCCTTCGTCTCCTGAATCTCTGCTGGTTCCGCCCAGCTCTCCTTCGTCGGACAACTCCTCATCTCCAGCCTTGAGGAGGGTCCCGCTCAGCCTCCCATTCCCTCCTCCTCCGTCTCTGCCAGCCAGTCCATCGGCCTTTTCTCTGCTGGCCCCTGAAGATACCTCAGCTCACCTTCAACATGCCATAAACGATGAGTCCGATGAGTTTCGGGATCTCCAGTTGCCAGCTACCTCGGGGTCGGAGGATCCCCTGTCTCCTCTTCCAGCCTCCGAGACCCGGACTCCACCTTGGCCCTCAGACCCATTGGCTCCGCCTTGGCTCCTGGCTCCCTTGTCTCCCCCATGGCCTGTCATCATACTGGCTCCCACTGTCTCCCTGGTCCTCCGTTCTCCTTGGTCAGTCGTTGACCTTCCTCCGCCACGGGATTCCACTCCTCCGGCTTTGCCTTCCCTTCATCCCTCTGGCTCCTCCTTCCCTCTGGCTCAACCGTTGTCCTCTGTCGCTCTGGCATCACTGCAGTCTTCCGGATTCCCTCCTTCACCTTGGTCATCTGAGCCATCAGCTCCTCCTTGGCCCTCCGGATCCTCGGCATCACCCTGGCTCTGTGGCTCTCCGCCTCCATCCTGAGCTCCTCTTCCACCAGCTCCGTCTCCGTCAGTCAGCCCCTGTGGTTGGCCAACCAAAACTCCTTTCATGGCTTCCTCCCTCCAGGTGAGCCCAACCGTCTGGTGGCTCTGGATCTCCACCTGGCTCCTCCTCTTCCTGGCTCCTCCCAACGTCTACTCCACCCTAGGCGTTTGAGCTTTGTATTCTCCCTTTTGCCTGCCCCTCATCCTCTTCCTGGACCCCCACACTCCCTCCTCAGTAGGATTGTTCCACGGCGCAAGGACGTGTCTTCCGGGAGGGGGGAGTAATGTCACGTGTGTATTTAGTTATGTTTCTTTTGTTCTAGTTTTCCCTCCACTAGTTTGTTTCCTTGGTTGATAATTAGCTCCACGCCTGTTCTGTTTCTCCCTGATTGTGTTGTTCCTAGTATTTAAGCCCTGTGTTCCCCTCTGTTCCTTTGTTTGGCATTGTCTTTTGTGGATTATTTGCTGTTGGATTATTGTTGTTCCCTTTCCCTGTGAATTTATTAAAAGGAATTATCCATCCTACTCTTTTGTTGTGACAATCCTGTGACAAACAGAGATTCATTGTTTTAACTTCTAATATATAGTTTTGTTGGATCATCTTTAATGCATCTTATAAAAGCTTTTCTTGAGTGCTGACATGTAGCCAACAGTCTTTATCAGCCACATCAGTTCTAGCAGCGTCAGCGATTTGTATATGTGCTTTTTATGTGTAATTAAGATGAATTATGATTCCATTTCTCCACCTGAGCCATTATCTGCTCTCCAAAAGCGTTCACTGCTGCTTATTCAGCTCTTTTTATGCTGCCTTCGTCTGAACCAACTCGCGCTCTTTGGGTGCCCGATGCATTATGGATTATGACAATGTCAGTTTAAATTTACAAAGGAACCTAGTGATCTTATCTCAATATTTAACCATTGACTATTGCCATTCAACATTACAGTATAACTGATAGCTATCAATGTTAACATTTATTAGACTATGAAAAATAACTTCTAATTTAAGTGAATTTAAAACAATCTTCACATAAACCCATTATAATAAATGTCATATTTTCCTTTGTCTTTAGGTAAGTAGGAAATATACAAAAAATGAATAAAGTTATCAAACACTAAATTATAAATTAAATAAAGATGAATCCTTAAAGCTGCAAAAGTTATTTATTTCCTCTATTTTTTCCTTTTGTTCTTTGATTAACAGACTTCACAGCAGCTGGTTATTAGGTTAATTTGGCTGCTTTAAGAGCGGCGCTGCTGAACATGACTTGCATCGTATTTTCTCACAACTCTCTTTACCTTTTCTGACCTACTTCAGGTCTTAAAGTCTCTACTAATGAGCTGACGAGTTGAATCAGGTGTGTTAAATGAGGGAGACATCCGGGGACAAGTTTTGAATAACACTGCATTTCAGGAGGACATGTTCTTAAATGGACTCGTATCAAATACTTGCATGCATGCACAGTTTTAAAGGGGTCATATGATGTTGCAAAAATAACATTATTTTGTGTATTTGGTGTGAGGAAATGTGTTTATGCGGTTTAAGGTTCAAAAAACAATTTTTTTTCCACATAATGTACATTATTGTTCTCCTCTATGCCCCTGCCTTCTGAACTGCCTTCGATTTTTACAAAGTCATCGGTCTGAAAAGCGAGGTATGCTCTGACTGGCCAGCTATCCAGTGAGTTGTGATAGGCCGAATACCTCAAGCATGTGACAGAAACGTTACGCCCCTTACCATACTGTGAGGACTTGTGTCCGGCCGGAGCAATGAGACATAAACATTAAAACCCATTATTAGGCATTTGTTGCATCCAGTGGGGAAACAATTACTGATTATAATGGCGTATACTGTCTTTTTACGCGTTGCGTTGCGCCGTGTAAACATAAAACCATGTCTGCATTTGTGATCGGAGAAATGACAAACAACAACCGCTACTCTACACTGCTCAAAACTCGCGTTTGAATCGTCAGTGGGCAAATTCTTTAAATATAAAAAACAAACTTACAGTCTGTGAGTCAGAACAGACCGCATTGTAGTCTACTCTACCAAGGGAAAACAGTTCTCCATAAAATGCCCCCCCCCCCCCCCCCCCCGCCTGCACACATCTGATTATTTTGGGTTGAACTGTTTGTGAACAGTGTTGTAAATACAACTTAACCACTGATTTCTAGCCGTGTCCTCATTTGGAAGACCAAACAAAGCAGTTTCACTTTCACAACAAAAGGAACAAACCACAGCGTCTTCGCAAAACATGGCGACGGCCAGTGCAGCAAACAAAAAAGTACGCCGCCTTTCTTTGCGTGCACATTTGGGCGGCATTATGCAAATCTTCCCACACAGTGACGTGGGGGCATGTTTGAACGAGGGGCATTTAGGGAGGGCGGGGAAGAGTCTTAACTTTTATAAAGTATATTTCTTTGGTTTTGAGACTTTAGGCTTTGCAACTTTAGGGATCTTATCTATTCCCGAACAGCTTGTAACACTCCAAAGAGAAAGGAAAAGCTGAAATCACATCATATGACCCCTTTAAGCAGGCTTAAGGCCTTTTGTAACTTCATGCCTTGCGATTGCTCATAGTTTCATTTGCGTTTTGATATGATACAGTGCTTTAATATAATATCGCGTGCGCCACTGCATTTGTGCGTGCAATTCAAGAGTATATGCTACGAGCACAGGATAAAGGCTGATAGGAAAATTATTTTTTACTGACATATGGCCTGACAACATCTCATCTGACCACAGTTCACTGTTGTTCTACTGAAGCTCCCTCATCAGCTGTACCTTTTCAGTGTTCGTTTGACTAGCACCTGGCTGTGAGGTGACGTTGGAGTGTGTGTCTGCAAAGTCTCCCATTTTGCTGTGGTCATAAAGAGTTCTGTTCTAAATAAAACACAATCGGGTCAAGAAAAAAAAACAACAGTGTCATGGTTGGCCGTCCCTAGCTCCGCCCCTGCATTAATTGCATTACATATTTTTAGTGTAAAACTGAAAAAAATGTATAAAAAAAATAAAATAACATAAAATGGAAAAGAAGAATAAGATATGAGTAGGTCAGATGACCAGATATCATGTACGTATCAGATTTTAAAACCACATCTGAAAGTTTTAACTATGTCCACACCTTTTCAGCACTAATTCTTCACTGCGCGTCTTCAGTAAATCCTGACAGTACTATTTTAATGCCAAAAGACGGTTTGCGCTAGCGCAAGCTGTTAGTAAATCTGGCCCTAGTCTCTGCTATTTACATGCATGTTTATTTTTTTTTTTTTTTAAAAAAAAAAAAGGTTAATCGTCTTTCAGACAACCCACAGACTAGCTAGTTTTGAAAAGTAGTAGTACATGTAGATTTGCTCATCTCTAATTAAAATCAGATCATTCACTCGATTCAGACACCGATTCAGTTCAGACAATGAAGTGAAAAAGACTCAGTGGTACAAAAATGAGATCTGTTGCAGTGCAGCGTGGGACTCCCTTTCTGTGGAACTGTGGAGCTGCATGGACACACAGCAGACACAGAGGATCAGGGCTGATTTCTAAAGCTGTGCCTATGTGGGGGTGTAACAATGATGCTCATAGCGCCACGTTATTGAATAATCCATGAATTGATCTGTGTTGAACGTATGCATAACCATATATGGATATAGTAGTACCATATGTCTCAAAGACAGTGAATATCTAGGTCACTTTAACATATAAGCCTGTGATATTCAGAACGGAATAATAGCTTTCTACTTACTGACTACTTCACTAAATACTATGTACTGCTTGCTGTTTTTTTCTTAAAGTGATGTGTTAAACAGTATGTATAATGTAATGATGAATGTTTCAAAGAGTAGTATGCTTTATCATGATCTCATTGTGGCATCAAGCAATATTGGACATGTGTAGCACTGCAGAGTTAATCAAAATAAAACCAACATTGCGATATGGCTTAGAGCAATTATCAAAACACAGGCTGTGATTTAATAAACTTAATATATTTAGCATGTTTCAGAGTGAAGCACAGCGCTGTGTTCGTTTACACACTGACAGCTCATGATCCAGTGTTTTCAGTGTCTCGTAGCAGCTCTGTTCACAATAAATGCTGCTTTGCATGAACTGCATCTGCTCTGAGTTGGATATTTTGCATTTTGTGTGTGTGTGTGTGTGTATTAATGTGGTATCTTCTGGCATTCCTATCAAATTAGCTGAGAATTTACTCTCAATATTGCTGTCGCATTGGAAGTCAAATTTCATTTGGGATACAGCATTCTCTGTTTTGGTAAACATAGTAAGTCAGACGAGTTTTCCATGTGTGGAAAATCTACATACTGCACAGAGTATGCATACTGCATACATCATAAATAGTATGATACGTACTATAGTATGCTAATAACTTCCTCTCTTTCTCTGTAGTGGCAGCAGCGGGGGCAGCGGCAGTCGAGAGAACAGTGGCGGCAGCAGCAGCATTGGCATTCCCATCGCCGTGCCGACTCCCTCCATTCCCAACTCAGTTCCAGGTGAGCTGCAGCCCACATATACAGCTGCTGCAAAAGCACACTATCTGAAGCACAGTATCCTACAGGTTAGGGCTAACTTGAGAATTAGACAAACTCCCCACATGTGCAGTATATCCTGTTCTCCAGAGTGAGAAATGGAGCAGGATTAACTGTTCACTGTATGCCTACAGCTTTCATGGCCTGATTTTTCCAGCTAAAGGTTTGTTAAAGTAGGCCACTACACTGCACAAGGACAGGTAGAAATAGAGAGGAAGTGGGGAAACTCTAAAGGGTGGTCTGCCTGCAGAGAACAAAAAAAAGAGAATGACGTTTAATAAGAAAAGAGGTCACTGTCCTGTTCTTCTCTGAGATACCTGCTGGAGCCAAGAGGAACAGAACCCCCCACCCTCCATCCCTCCTGAATCCTTACAGTCGCCATAGGAACACTGCATCAGCACCAATGATTTCCTTTTCCTGGATTAATGTCATTTAATGTTGACTGGACCTTTGAATGCAGCGTCTCTGTCCTTGTACCCCTATCATTACTGTTTGTGTGTTCATATATTAAAACGAAACCATATTCTCTAAAAAAAAAAATTTCCAGGCTTTGATGAAGGACTGTTTTGGCATCCAAAACCTAGTGAGCTACCTACCTAGGCAACATTTTAAGGCATCTTCAAAACACTTCCACTGCAAAGACTATTCCAAAAGTTTGTGCTCAGATATCTCATTTTAGCTCTCATTAAGGCCATTAAACACCAAGCCGACAGTCAACCAGCCAGCTCAGTTTTTGCAGTTTGTTGGACCCCGTTTATGGATTTTTGGCCAATTGAGCATGTTGAATTGGCATCGGGCAGTCGGTGAGAGAGATCACTCTAATTGGCTATTCATCTTAGTGCATAAGAAGTGGTGAAGTCAAGAGTGCACACAGAGAAGGCTCTTCTAATTTTACATCTTACCTGAGCATTCCAATATGCAAATATTTTCATAGAAATTTGGCCTTCTAAAATGCAAAAAGTGAAATTCTTTGCTAGTTCTGTTTGCTTTAGGCGGCATCAGTTGTACCTTTTGTGGTGAAGAATTGGATTGCAAGCTCAACAATTCACTCAAGATGGTAGACAGAGTTGAGGGAAATGTTGATTATAAATGTACTTACAGTATATGATTCAGAGAACTCCCCTCATGTTTTTGAATAATAATGCAATTAAGAGTTAAACATATCTTTATAAAAGGTCACAGTGTTGTTCCAGATTAAATATTTTTTGTAAGGTTAGATATTGATTATTAATCTCTTGAACCCCTTTATCTAAATTTGTCTACTTAAAAGGATAATTCACCCAAAATAAAAAAAATTATGTCATTAAGTACTCATGTTGAAACCGCTAAGACCTTCGTTCATCTTTGGAACACAAATTAAGATATGTATGATGAAATCCAAGAGCTTTCTGACTCTGCATAGACAGCAACGCAACTACCATGTTCAAGGCCCAGAAACGTATTAAGGACATTGTTAAAATAGTTCATGTGATTGTTGAATAAAGTCGTTATTTTTGTTTTCTTTGTGCAAAAAAGTATTCTTGTAGCTTCACGACATTACGGTTGAACCACTGATGTCACATGGACTATTTAACAATGTCCTTACTACCTTTCTGGGCTTTGAATGTGTCAGTTCTGTTGCTGTCTATGCAGGGTCAGAAAGTTTTTGGATTTCATCAAAAATATCTTAATTTGTGTTCCAAAGAGGAACAAAGGTATTAAGTGTTTTGGAACGACATGAGGGTGTGTAATTAATTAGAGAATTTTCATTTTTGGGTGAACTATCCCATTAAATGTCAAGGCTGTGCATCTGCCATGTTTGTAGTTTTGAGTATTTTTTGTTTGTTTTTAGTTCTGAACCAAATCCTCATCCAAAGTGCAGTGGGTTGTGGGCAGTATTAGTCGTTAGAGTGTGCATGGATCTGCACTTCGAATTTCCAAGAGAAATAGTAGTCTTATCTGGGTACCTTTGTCATGCTAATTTCAACATAGAATGATTTGGGACAAACTAATTCTAATTATGAATGCTATTTAGGATGAGTATTTTGCAAACTGGGATAGTGTTGTTAGCTTCGCAACAGGCTGAAGTCAAGCTATTAGAATTAGTACTGAAAACAAGTTAGCATTTTTTCGAAGAATGTGTTTTTGGTTTATTGCCTGAAATAAGGTCTGTGGTTAACAACACAAGCTCAGGATGTTTTCACTTTTTATTCTACAACAATAAAATGCATCAGTAATGCTCGATTTTATTTTTTAAGCTTTTATTTACCTTGAAAATAGTGTTCACACACTATTACACAATATACACACTCACACTATTATACTACATTATATACAAAAAGATGGCATAGAATAGTGCATAAGTACACAAATTGAGACACACCTGTAGAGTTTGATGGTAGCATGTTGCTAAGCTAACAACACGATCTGGGGGTCTATCATACTCTGATGACGGATGACAAAATAATCTTATATAATTCATACGCTAGATGGTGGAGTGCATAGTGCATAGAATAAGTGTATAGTGTGTTATTTGGGACACAACTTATTTTAGTCAATTGTCAGTCGAGTCTCCCTTGTACTTCACTTATTGCTTCCCATGTAGAAAGTTTCCAATCAGTCATCTACAGGTTACAGAATGGTTAGGATGCAGCCTTAGAAGGTAGCTGCCAATGTAGACTCACTAGGGTTTTGGAACTCAGTTTAAATTTCTGTGCAATATTAATGAATGAATCGTCCTCAAGATGTGTTTTCTCTTATATGCCGGTTCTGACCCCGCAGTTACACTCTCATGGGGCGCTCCTCCCCGCCTCCACCCCCCCTCCCCGACAGTCCCACCAAAGCCAATCCCGCTTGCTATAGTTGAGCCCCTCACCCCAATCCCGTCGGCACCTGTGTCAAAGTCAGTCCCGGACAACACCAGCATTCCGTTCCTGCGCCTTTTCACCTTGTGTGCCTGTGGGCTTCACATGTTCTACCGAATTGTTAAATTGGGGGCTTGGTGTGGTGGTGGTGGTGGTGGTGGTGATTGTTATTTTGGGTGGTGGGTTTGTGCTGCTTCAGTTTAAATCAATGCACTGTGGAGAAGTCTCTGACCTTCCTGGATGTTTTTCTCATAATTAATAAAGAGAGTATGGAAATGGGCCTTTAACTTGCGGTCACATTGACTTTTGTATTTTTGTTTGTGAATTCTCCAGCCAAAAACATCATCAATCGGAATCTGGACAATTGGTAATTTCACTTGAGGTGAAAAATCCCATGCAGATTTCGCATTGGATTCGGGTTTTTTGCACTTTAAAAAAACAAATTAATTTACTAATATATATAAACTGGATTTACTAATGCAAGTATGCAAGCCCGTTTCCTCCACTGTTTACATCTCGCAATTCTGAGTCTTTTTCTGTGTGAACTGTGTGATATAAACTCGCAATTGCGAGTTTAAAAGTCCAATACAGAAGAAAAAAAATACTATTTTCTTACAATTGCGAGTTTAATAAAGTGTATTCTAACTTTATAACACGCAATTGCAACTTTATATCACATGATTCTGACTTTATAACTTCGCAATTATGAGTTTATATCTCACAATTCTGAAAAAAAAAAGAATTGTGAGATAAAAAGTTGCAATTACCTTTTTTATTTTTTTTCAGTGGCGGAAACAAGCTTCCATTTGTAAAGCTTCTTGTTTTGGAAGTGACTTCTGAGAAGTGGTACTTCATGCATCGCTACACTAATAGCTATGTTTCCATCACCCTGTTTTTATGCACATTTTGAAGTAGACAGAAACGAGTGATGGAAACGGCAAATTTCGAATAAAAATCCCTTAATTCGCAAAAAAGTTTTTACGCTCGTTTGAGGTGGTTTTTGACTTGTGCGAAAAAGGGTTAATGCGAATAAAAGGAGATGCCAAGTAAATTCCTCCATGCGCATCTAAAAAGTCATGTGACTGCGCTATGGGAGGGCAAAACCTAACCAGTGGACCAATCTCGTTCCTCAGCATCTGAAATGTTATGGTCATTTTGACCAGCAAATGTCCAAGCAAAGTCTGTCATCAACATATTTCTGTATAATTTCGTGTAACAGAACTGTTACACGACTGTGTTCCCAAACAGCAGCATCCACCTCCAAAAGCAATGACCGCATTTATTTAGTTTTCACTCTGAGGCGCAAGTGATTTATTATATACGCCTATGAAAATTATTATATCATTATTATATATATTAATATTAGAATATCTTATTAGGTTTCTCATACTTTTCATAGTGATATATAGCCTAGCGCCAGTTCTACCAGGAAGTGACGATTTTGTTCTCTTTGGATGGAAACGATGCTTATTCGCAAATTTCAATTTTGCATATAAGTTAAATTCGCAACTTTGGATGGAAACCCGGCTATTGACAATGAACCTACTTTGCCGGCGAAATTTCACCAAAGTATCACTAATGTGACCATTCCTTGACATGGAGAAACTCTGCATCTAGAACCCAAAATATCATAGAAACTTTAGGGTGTGGTCTTTTGAATAATGCAGCCACCTAGCAACCACCCAGAATATCGTCATAGCAGCGCCTTAGCAACCACCTTCAAAAATCTAGCTTTGTGTTGGTGAGTCAGAGACTTCCTCATTACTGGTTCTTGTGAAAGATCCACTGTTATCCTTCTGCTTTGCATCTTCCCAATGTTGTGTTATCCAGTGCATTGATGTGATGATATACGGTATTAATCAGTATCTTATTCCATAATTCTGTTGATTAGAGCAGGAGGTTTCACTGGCTCCATCAGGACACAGCTGGGATGAGATGTTTGTATTGTGTTGTTTATGTCATATGTCACTGGTGAAGGCTTTTGGTGCCACAGTGATGTTTGTCCACTGTGTTTGTTGTTCGCTTGGTTCCGGCCATCACTGTCAGGGTGAGCGTGTCTCTCTAGGGCTTCCCTGTTATCTGCCACTGTCAACAGGAAATGTCCCTATAGAGGAAATAGCATCTGCCCTGGCAGTGTAAACACACAGGACTATATTACAAAATTTCTCAGGGCCTTTTCTAACTTTGTGCATTTTATTGCAGGTCATGTTGTTTTCGTCTGAGGTTGGGTTTCTCACACCCAGATTTTCTATGTGAATCTGGTGAAACATGTCCAGGTCATATTTATATTGAAGCTGGTTTCCACCACGGGATAAAAAATAAAATAAATAAATATATAAATATAAAGTTATTGCACTCTCTCACAATTCACACTTTTTTCTGACTAGTCTAAGTTTAGATCTCACAATTCTGACTTTTTTATTAACATGTATGCAAGATATAAACTCGCAGTTCTGAGAGAAAAAGTCAGAACTGTGACATATATACTGTACCTACAATTGTGAGAAATGAATCTGAATTGTGTGATTAAAAAAGTTGCAGTTGCCTTTATTACCAGTATATCTATATATCTATATTATATATATATATAATATATATATATATTTATATATTATATATATATATTATGTCTATATAGATATTCCCGGTGACGGGGAAACAAAACAGAATCCATCCATGATGTAAACCGCAGATTGTGAGGAAACAATGGAATTGGAATGTAAAAATGTCAGGAATGCTGAGTTTATATCTGGCATTGTTTTCTTCTCAGAATGAGAGTTTATATCTCAGGGTTGCAAGACAAAAGTCGTTGAATTGAAATGAAAAAAGTCACTTTTTTAATTTTTTTTATTCAGGGCGTATAATATTAATTATATTATTTATATTATATTCTTATATTATATTATATTTTTAAAGCTGAAATCAAAGAGAAATAACTAAAAACACATATCTTTCCATCTTTATTTGACCCTCTATTCTAGCACTCACCCTCTGCTACCTCATATTCTTTATAAAAAATAATCTAATAAATCCAAACTAACACTTGCTTCTCTATCTTTTTGCATCCATCTATTTGTTTTCTTTTATTTATTTACAATTATAATCTGACTTCTGATTAACAAAAGCAAAAAATGCCTCTAACACTAGCTTGCCTATTCTTTTTCTATTCGAACTGTTTTCTTTTTATTTATTATGATTTTAATAAAAAAAAACCTTGCTATGTGTACTGCATTAAGCTAACTGAGACTTGCTATAGCACTTGCATATCATTGCTCTTTTTTTGTTGATTTTGATTGCTTTCATTGTCCTCATTTGTAAGTCGCTTTGGTGAGCCATTTTTTTTTTCATCTCACTACTGTAACATTTTTTTTTATATCATAGAATGAAAACGAATATAATTACTTATAATTTGGGAGGGGGGGTTGCCTTACAGTAAGTGTTCAGAAGGAAAATATTTGCTTAATTTTCATGAAAATAATGTCAAGAATGTTTTGTTGATATGAGAAAAATGCTTTGTTGGCTTGAGGAAAAACGCTTCACTTTTTTTTTTCGCCAACATTTTTTTAAATATGACCTGGGAATGTGCCTGCCATGTTTGAAGTCACTCTTCTACCTATTAGTTAAACTATTCAATCTTAGGAAGCTTTTCTTGTCTGCTGCATGCATGTCATTCACTGCTCTCATCTGGATTTTCTCTTGTCTTTCTACCTTCTTCTCTGGGAACGAACAGCTGTGGCTGCTGGGCCAGGTCTCGGGCCCATCCCCATGTCGCAGTTCGGCACGATATCTCGACAGATCTCCCGACACAGCTCCACCACCTCCTCCGTCTCCATGGTTTCTGCCACGGGTACATACCGCAGAGCGCCATCCGTCTCTTCCCAGTTCTCCCTGCAGCAGCCGCACGTTAACGGGGGCACAATCGCAAGTAAGAGACGGAGAATGAAGCACAAATATACAGACACGCACTGTACAAACTCACAGCCAATATAATCACATCTGGAGTTCCTTCGCCACAGTTTCATTCCTTTAAATTCAGCCCTGGCTAGGTGAAAGCCATATCTAAGCATCATAATACCCGGGTATTTTTAGGCGCATCCTGTCTGCGATGAAGGGAACAGCCTGTCTCTACACACAGGTGTGCGGCCGTGCACACTAATGCCATTAAGACCGCAAAAGCCTCAGCTTTATGAGCATTGAGAGCAGCGGGCCTGTGGCCACCTGCTTATGAATGGAGATGTATTGTCATCTTCGCATTAAAGCTGAGATTTTAAATCTCACTTTCAGATGTCCAGAAGCATT
Source organism: Sinocyclocheilus anophthalmus (assembly GCA_018155175.1). NCBI lineage: Eukaryota > Metazoa > Chordata > Actinopteri > Cypriniformes > Cyprinidae > Sinocyclocheilus > Sinocyclocheilus anophthalmus. Next base: position 128,440 of record JADLZN010001092.1, on the reverse strand, counting down.
AGAGTGAATGAGCGTCATATCGGCATCAGACATGAATGAGAGAGTATTACTAAAACATTACTGATGATGTTTAAAAGTTTGAGGTCAGTACGATTCTTTTTCTTAAAACAATTGATACTTTGAATTCAGCAAGGATCAGAAGAAATCAAAAGTGACAGTAAATATGTATTCATAGTGTTACATAATCATTCGATTTCAAATGAATGCGTTTTTTTTTTTTTTTTACTTTCTATTCATCAAAGTTTCTTGAAAAAAAAAGAAAAAAAATTTACATACGCATGTATTATATATATCATTTTTTTTTTCCCCCCACAAAAATAGTAAGAAAGTTTGCTAGCAGCAAATGGGCATATTAAAATGATGCTGAAAATTATGCTTTTGCGATCACATTAATAAATTACATTTTAAACTATATTACAATAAACTGTTTTTATTATTATGATTTATTAAAATATGTTTTCACATTTATTTCAATTATTCAGATGGTATTTTTTTCTGGAAACTGTCTGGACATTTTAGTTCAATTGTTTTAAATTGGAGCACTCGGGCCTGAAATAAACATGAAAATCAATACAATCTTTAATGGCAATTTCTATAAGAAATGTCTAGTTATGGTAAATTGAAAATAGTATGGTTAAAGGTGGGGTATGTATTTTTTTCAAAAACGCTTTAGAAAACTAAGTCGGGCTGAGTACCAAAACAAACTGTAGCCAATCAGCAGTAAGGGGCGTGTCTACTCATTATGTGGAGGAGAGAGCTTTCAGTGCATAGGATGGACATTAGCGAGCCGAGCGACAGAAAGATAGATATGGCGGATAAAAAACAAAAGAGGAAAACGTCTATGGAACAAAAGAAGGTTTAAGGCAAGAAGTAGGACCAGTGTAAACATAGTATCAGCTTTCCAGCGCTGGAGAGAACTGAAGGAGCGGTAAGGCCTGCGATCGGACGTCGAGGTTGCTTGTTTCTTCTCGATAGGTGAGTAACACCGTGTCTGCGCCGCAGCAGCTAAAGTCTGTCTAGTACACTGGACGCGACTAAGCGAACGTTGAAAATCATTTTAAATTTGTGTCAATACGTCATAAATAGAATGCAGCAGCAGTTTTCTGTCGGGGATTTGTCGCGTCGCATATATATCTATGGTGTAGACAGCATCACTGATTATAATGAGTTCTATAGTATTTTGTCGCGCCGCACGCATCCAGTGTAGACACGGTGAAACATTGGTTTTGCTTTTGTTTCACAGAACTAAAACTAAAGCTGAAATAAAAAAAATAGTAAAAACTATATAGACCTTTTTTTTTTTTTTTCTGGATATTAAAATCCTAAAACATTAAATAAATCTAATTCAAAATATTAAAAACTATAATAGTATCTCAGTGATACTAAAACACTGTCACTAGAAATGACTCGTCGTGATATAATACTTATCTCTATAAAAAGATTTTCCATTCATCCTTAAAATCCTTTTTCAGTCCATTAATAACAACCAGAAATGTTGTCGAAGTTATGGAAACGCTGCTGTTCTTTGCGATCGAATCGCCAGAGAGAATGTCATTTTCAGTCTTTCTATGTCTATAAGATTCCGATTTCTACAAGATTACAATTCCCCCACCTTTCTCATGTGGGACTGACATTTCTCTTTCTCTCTCCCTCTCTTCCTGCTTTCCTCTCCTTCCTCCTGGTCTTTGCTGTGTGCTTGTGTTTGTGACGGGTGGTGTTCAGTGTCTATGGCCCCTCCTCCTCCACCCATGCCTCAGCTCACCCCACAGATCCCTCTCACAGGCTTTGTGGCCAGAGTACAGGAAAACAGTAAGTCTGACGGCCACGTTTCTCCAACGTTTCTCACCCCCAGCATGTAGATGTGTTTGCGGTTTGCTGCATGCTGCCCCCATCTCCATTTCCATCTGTCTGTTTGTGCTGTAGTAAACATTGTTCATTCTGCAGGTCAAAGTGCACGCGTATTGCCATTGTTCATTCAATACAATACACTACAATAAAGCCTTTCCTAACGCCTAAAGCCTGCAAAACAGTGTCACACATTTACATAAGTGTGTATTGCTTTATGTAACCTAAAAGAGGCTTAATAGACTGTTTGGAGAAAGATTTTTGTTTTTTTCTAATTTGCTACATTCTGGATTACAGTGGGATTCAATGGCGATAAAGCGTGTCTCGTTTATAGACTTGATATTAGATACTCTTTCATTCATTCATTGGGCTACATTTGTGTACGGCTTTGTGTTTGATTAATACCCAGCCAGCTTTAGGTAGGGCTAAACCACACTGATGCATCATGGGAAGAATAGAAAGCTTTTAACTGGCCCAGTGTTTTGCCAGTCGTCAGAGCAGCATCGGTTACCTCGCATTCTGCTGACGGTGATGTATATAATACAGGGTCGCATGAACAACATGTGTCGAGTTGCAGCAAAACATGCACTTTGAGTGCACTTTATTTCTCAGAAAGGTGGATCGGTTTAAGAAGAAGCCGTAGTTGTAGGTTTTGTCATAACAGCACAAAGTGTTTTTTGCTGCCCTCTCGTGATGCATTCTGGTATCGTGATGAGTTTTTGTTGAGGTCGTCTCACACAGATCTTTGACTGAACACAAAGTCTGATCAACTTCTTTTTCTGGCCAGGAACCAGCCATATTGACAGGAAGTGGTTATTTGATCAAGTACAGTTCATATTGGTTTTATGTGCCCCCAAATATTAAGTCTGCTAAATATTTTAAAATATAAATATCCATTGATATTTTGTGAGAAAAGGTTAGACGTAATAACAACAATAATAACATTATTAGTAGTATTATTATTGTTGTATTGGTTAAATTGGTTTAATAATTATACATGATTATTATTTTATTATATTCATTATTGTTTTTATCATGTCACTGTACTCAGGCCAAAGCAAATTAATTAAATATTATCTGAAAAAAAAAAAAAATTATATATATATCTATATATTTTAATAAGGTGAACAGTGAACTTATTGTATTATTTTGTTTAAAGGTATTACACTCAGGGTGTTTAGATCATCTGATAGACTATCTATACTATTTAGTTTCTATGTTGCAGGTTTCATCTTAATGAATTTAAAGAGTTCGGTGTTTGTAGTTCGTGTTGTATGTTTTGTCTTTGTTTGTCAGTTTATTTTTAAGATGTATTTATTTGTTTTTTATGCTTTATTTCTAGTTTACTCGATTAACTACTATAACTAGTGGACAAGGAAATATTTCTAATTATTTTGCGTTTATTTTGTTCATCTAATGGTTCTATTTCAGCATTTTTTGTTAACGAAAAACTATTTTAATGAGTTCGTTATAATAACTCTTCTGCATTTCGAACAACATAATCTCACTTGATTTCCCACCAGACGTTAGAAAGCAATATAAAAATGAAAACATGGAAAAAATTATATAGATATTGCCACAAAAAAAAAAAGGTTTAGGTAAACTTAAAATTTAACGGTAACGATTCTGTTTTTTGTTTGTTTGTTTGTTTTTTTCTTCATACTAATTTTCCTCGGACCCACAAGCAGCTTTTTCTAGTTTGAGTGTGTACTGTGTATTATGTCTTTTACTGAGGAATGATTTCATAGTATTGCTGTCTTTTGGATATTGAATTCAACTCTGTTCCATTTAAATCCTCTAAGTTTTCATATCTGTGAATAGCTCCGTACATATACAGTGATCTCCCTCGAATCCATAGATGTGTGTGTGGGTGTGTGTGTGTGTGGTGGTGGTGAGTGCTATGTACACCAGCACTCGGCACAGTATCTCCAGCAGGCATGAGTGTTTCAGCAAATTCACTGTGCATGCATGTCTACTAACTAGTCTGATGATGAGCAGCCGGATCGCATGCCCAGCACAAGTCGCCAGCACGGAGCCCATGGATGTATTGTGTGTCTCTGAAGCTGACTGTGTTGTTTGCTGGATGTCAGTTGCAGATCCCCCGACTCTCCCCCCTCCCCCTGATGACATGCCCATGTTTGACGAGGCTCCGCCTCCGCCTCCGCCTCCGCCAGTCGACTTTGAAGAGGAAGAGGCAGCTGTAGTGCAGTATAGTGACCCCTATGCAGATGGAGACCCTCACTGGGCCCCCAAGTCCTACATTGAGAAAGGTGAGGTGTTTTTAAACTGAAATTTTAATTAAGTAATTATATCATCATTTTTTAGTGAGATATTGTTCTTAGTAAATTTATATTTATTACATGATTCTATTGTCTATTATTAGGTTTTATTTGTATTGGGGTTGTGATTATTAACTTGTTTATATATTATTTTATTTATTAACATTTATTTACACAAAATACACGTTTGTATACGTATTTTTAAAACTTATTTATTAACATGTAACTTTGTTTGTAGCGATTATCTTTATTTTATACCCTTTTACACACTGTAGACAGATAGTTTCTTTCTTAACATAACTATTAGATATAGTTTTATGATGTTGTACTTTTTTTTATGTATTAACATTGGTATAGTTGACATTATTATTAACAGGGAACGTCAATTAAATATATATGTGTACTATTTACCATTAACATAATTTAAATTTATAAATTGTTATGACATTTCAATTTATGTATCAACATATATGGAGTGAAAATAATATGTAATTATTTTTTTCTAATGATCTCAATTGTTAATATAATTTTTGAATCTATTAGTACTATTGCACCCCTATTATTTTAGTATTAGCTGTCTTCGTTTTTTATATATTTTTTTTTTTTATATTAAGATTTTTGATTAGTTATAAATATGGAACTTATATAATAAGTACGTTATCAAGTAAAAAATATAATAGTTACATGCTATTAAAAAATGGCATAATAATAAAGAACTTTATTGAACATTAGTGTCTTTCATCATATTGTTGTTGCCTAAGAACACCCTTAATGTAGCACACAGTCTGAAGTGGCTTATCGTTTTAATAACTGATATTTCCCATGACTTTCATCTTTGCAGTGGTTGCCATCTACGACTACACCAAGGATAAGGGTGATGAACTGACCTTCATGGAAGGAGCCATCATCTACATCATCAAGAAGAATGACGACGGCTGGTTCGAGGGCGTTTGCAACGGCTTCACTGGTCTGTTTCCTGGAAACTACGTGGATTCCATCATGCACTACGCCGACTGAAGGGACCGGACCTAAACACCATACATACCCAAATCAATCAGACCACAGTAGAAACCGTGCACAAGCACACGGCTGAATGTTTGTTCCTCACAAATGGAGAATCATGAAAATCGATGAGCTTTACTTTGTGGTGATGGGTGGATGTGGGCAAACGGGATGACCAACTATTCAGAGGAAGTCAGTGTACATAAAATGTCTAGTGAATGTCAATCACAGGTTCTTCGACAGTCAATACAACATGTGAAGTAGATGATCGTCTCGTTTACATTGGTTTGGAACATTTTGGATGCAAAAAAAAAAAAATCCCTCATCTTAGTGTTTTATCTTAAAGCACCACGTCATTGCCCCAAATGAATCAAAATCTTAACGTAAAGCATGCATACAAAATTTTAATATTATAACCTAAACGTTAAATTCGGTTCTGCTTTCATCTTTGTATTATTTACAGTACACTTTTTTTTAAGATATATCTCTCTCGGAGGTGTTAGGACTTGTTTATGCTTTAATTTTTTGTTTAATATTGTAGAAAATATTTGGTTGGGGGGGGGGGTAAGATATGCAAAGCCCTCCCACACCCCCCAACCCCAGAACTTTTTTAATAATTTTTTCCAGTAACTCCGAGTCTCTCCACCGATTTTAATTTTTTCTAGTTAATGCCACAATGACTAAAGTATTTGCTACAATGAACAAACATGAATTCTGTGTAGATACATAGCTTTAATATTTAGTCTGCAAGGTCTCTAATCAGTACACATCACAAATCTTGCAATGCTGGACTTTTTTTTTGGTGCCATGGTCCCGTAACAAGTAATAGCCGCATGATTTTACAGTACCAATACCGTGGTTGGTGCATTGAACAATGAACTGAGTGGTATCAGAATCACAGTCATGAACTCTGAACTGGTCTAGTTACTCAACTCAGGTCTGGCATTAATTCCTCCTTTTTAATTGGTTTAGTCTATTTCCATTCTTTGGGCTCGTTAGGGGTCATACAGTCTTAAGAAGCGATTACAGAGATTTCATTAAACTACGTCTGACCGCTGTCAGTCATTTCAGGTGTTTTGAAGCTAATGCTTTGATACTTTTGTCATAATGAAACATTTGAAGTTTTCCAACTGAATTCCATCTGTGCTGAAGATCGTCTCAGCTCAGAATTTGTATTTATATGTTAATTGAAATTTAATTGTACAGTCTTTTATAATAAATCATTCTATGTAAAGTGTGCCTGTTAATTTACTTTTTTTTTTAACAGTTTTGCGCATCATGTGCGCCCGCGTGTGTGTGAGAGATCACAGTGGAGTCAGCTGTCTTAATCGTGGCTTGTGTATTGCAAACACATACCAGCTTCATCACTGTGTCTGTCACGCGACTCTGTTCCCCTTTCGGGCTCTGTATTTAAATTTATTTTGAAAGCTGAAGCTTGCGATTTTATGGTAAGGGGCGTTACATTTCCGCGAGTGCTTGCGGTGTTCGGCCAATCACAATGCACTGGGTCAGCTGGCCAATCAGAGCAGACTGCGCTTGTCGGAAGGAGGGACTTTGTAGAAAACGAAGCGTTTGAGAGAGGCGGGGCATAGAGGACCTACAATAATGTACAGTATTTGAAAAAGAATGTGTTTTTTGAACATTAAAGCATGTCAACATATTCTGTTACACCAAATACACAAAATAATGATCTTTAAAAAAAAGCATCATATGACCCCTTTAACACGGAGTATATAGATTTCTACTAGTATCAGCACAATAATCTGATTATTACAAATTATGTATAAAACTAAGGGCAGGCTAAATATTACGAGCCATTATATTTTTCCTTTTTAAGATGGGGAAAATAAGAGTCAAACAGGAAGTTTACTTAAAAAATACCTTATTTAATTGTAGTAAATAGTCAGTGAGGTTTAAGGCCTTGGTTGTTAAGCACTTGATGCAAAAGTACATTAACAAGAGCATCTTCGACATCAAAGACGTTTGGCCTTTCATAGAGTGGACGGATGTTTACGTGAGCATCTGTGACAGTGGCACCTCCATCTGTGCTACACCTGGAATTACAATGATTTCACAGTTTTTCCTGCCGTATCAGTAAAACACCTCACGCAGAGGTTAACGGAGATTACGGCTCTGTGATTACAGTACGGTCAAGCATACAGTGACAACAATGTAAATGTGATTCTTTGATCTCTGAAGCCCCGGCGTCTGTCTCTCGTCTCACAGCAGGGCCCCGCAGAGGTGTAGCTGCCTGAGTGTGGAGATCTGCATCCAGGCTCACTTGTCCCTGCGCAGCACCAGCTCGGTCAGCTGGATGAGCGCGTCTCGCTCGGTTGACGGCTGCAGCCGGATGATCTGACGAATGGCCTCTTGGCAGTAGTGTTGGGCGAGGTAGTTAGTCTGTTTCACACCGTCACTCTGTGTGTGCGTGAACACAGAAAACAAGAGGAGTTCACAGCTAGTTATAGAAACTTCTGTAATGCTACTTCAACTATTCTACTGGGACGAATCACAAGAAACTTCAAGTAAAAAATCAAAAACACGTCAAGAGGAGAACTAGGATTGACAGATTCATAAAACATACCTTCATTTTATATGAAAACTTAAATCATTTTATTTAAAAAATAAATAAAGGAATCAATCCAATTATATTACTGACAAATTAACTATTTAAAAGTACGTTGAAGGAACACCACTATTTTTTGCATTTACATTTTCCAACTCCCCTAGATGTAAACAGTTGAGTTTTACCGTTTTCGAATCCATTCAGCCGATCTCCGGGTCTGGCGGTAGCACTTTTAGCTTAGCTTAGCATAGATCATTAAATCTGATTAGACCGTTAGCATCTCAAATGATATTACGCAGCGCCTGAAAATAGTCCCCAGCTAGGTAACTTACAATAAGCCTATTTTCAAGCGCTGCACAATATCATTGTGCCTGCTGCACCCATGGTACGGCAGCAAAGCTCCTTGACTATTACGCCGGAATGAGAGTATAGTTCCTAGCCATATCGGCCTAGAAAATCACAACTTTTCATTATCCGTCAGTCTTAGTACACGATGTAACTACAGAAGAGTCAAGTTTTAAATAGGAAAAATATAGAAACTATTTGGTCATTTTTGAGCGAGATGCTAACGGTCTAATCAGAGTCAATGATCTATGCTAAGCTAAGCTAAAATTGCTACCGCCAGACCAGAGATCTTTGTTTTTTTTTTTTTGTATGTTTTTTCTCCTTTTTTTGTAGGCTTGAATGGATTCGAAACGGTAAATCTCAACGGTTTTTTGTTAACTAAGGGGTGTGAGATTAGCCTATTTTCAAAAATAGTGGAGTGTTCCTTTAAGTATTTAGTTATTAATAAAGCATTTAAAATGAAAATAAATTAAAGTTAAAGATGTATTTATGTTTTAGAACGTAGTTAAACAAAACAGTAAAGGAAATAATTTAAAATGAAATTAAATACACATTTTAAATGGAATTTTGAAAAACCACCTGCTTTTTTGTCCATTTGTCAATTTTCTTTATCGTTGTCAAATGCTTTACTTTCTCCATATTTCACCGCAAATCAAAAATACTGAGAAATGGTATTTATTTTGCTTTTGCTAACATAATGCAAAAAAACTAAATAAAATAAGGTTATGCAAGTGTATATAGTATAGCAATATATTGAGTACATATTATAGGCATACATATTTATGTAATATTTTTCAACTGCTTTCATGACATTTTTTTTTTATTATAATATGGTCAATAAAAACTTTTATTCTTATACAATTATTTTTAAGTAAAAACTTTTGGGGAGAAATTGTCATAAAAAAATATCACAATAGGCCTTAGTCAGATTAGACACTGTATGTGACCCTGGAGCACAAAACCAGTCTTAAGCCGCTGGGGTATATTTTGTAGCAATAACCAAAAATACATTGTATGGGTCAAAATTATCAATTTTTCTTTTATGCCAAAAATCATTAGGATATTAAGTAAAGCTCATGTTCTATGAAGATATTTAGTAAATTTCCTACTGTAAATATATCAAAACTTAATTTTTGATTAGTGATATGCATTGCTAAGAACTTCATTTCGACAACTTTAAAGGTGATTTTCTCAATATTTCGATTTTTTTTTTGCACCCTCAGATTCCAGATTTTCAAAGAGTTGTATTTCAGCCAAATATTGTCCTATCCTAACAAACCATACATCAATGGAAAGCTTATTGACACTTATGACTGGTTTTTGTGGTCCAGGGTCACAGAGAATTTAACATGGATGACGAGGCTGTGAGGGATAGACTTACATTCTTAATGACACACACTGTATAAAGGTTCTAGATAATGCAATTCTTCTCACCTTCAGGACATATTGCCAGGCTCGATCCACATCTCCATCAGAGCTGAAGCGTCTCATTATCATTGCATGCAGCTCAGGAAACTAAAGAGTGAGAGTAGTGCGAATATGGTTGGGAGGACTTTAGAAAAACCAAACTACAGTCTGTGTTACGGTTAAGTTTATGGCTGTCATAAACCAGGTCAACCATTAGATCTGATTCCCCTGATTCTGTACTTCAGAGACGTGAGTTTATATTGTGAGAGCACAGATGTGTTCAGCTGTCGTACCTGTTGACAAGCGAACAGAACGGGACCGGTGGCCAAACCCAGTTTGAGATCGGCAGCCGACGGCTTCCCCAGGAGGTTTGCACTGGAAGTGAAGTCCAGAATGTCATCCACAAGCTGAAAAACACAAGCTAACTGTTCACTTGACTTTTACATGACACAGATTAGGCCTGGGCGATAAAACGGTATCGGTATTTATCGATGGTACACCTTCTCTGATAACGATATAAAAATAGTGCATGATATAAGCACGTGCTATGAGTGACGCAGACAGCACAAACACATGCTGAAATGAGTGCTGTGCCTGCCTGTGATGAGGAGATTGTGAATAAAGAATGAATATTAGTGACGTTGCATTTTAATGATTTGTTAGTCTAGCCCACGAGATGCGCCGCTGCTGTGTTATGCATTCAAGATATTAGAGAAATATAGAAGCTCAATGTGGAGAAGATCTTGATTAGGTGAAAACCGAAACCAAGCCATTCACACAGAACGCATATTCAGCGCATTTTTAGACGGACGACTGCTGCACTCGCATCTCACACAAGAGATGTAGCCATGCAAAGTTAAAGCGGTTTAAACTTTTAGAAAACACGTTGTGAATTTGTGAAGTTTTATTCCATTTCACTGCGTCTCCTGTTTTTAAATGCAATCTGTGTGATCAGCGATTCGGCTCTTTGGATTAAGCAAAGCATAAATACATGATGCTGTTTTGTTCATAATAGTTAATGCAATTTACAAAATTATATTTGATTTATTTGAGTTAATTTAGACGTAATGCAGGTTTTGTTATAGACATTTATTTCTTTGCATTGACAATTTAAATGCGCTATTTTTTTGCTCATTGCGCCCTCCTGTGGCCTCGGGGAAACAAGCCAAAAGTTTCCTTCAGACCTATTTAATTTGCATATAAAACATGAGAAATTAGATATTTGTTTAATTTTTTTTGTGTTTGACTGTTAAAACAAAAAAATGTGTTGTTCGTCTCAATAAATTGGGTTAATTAAAAAAAATACAGTGGTTAAATTTAAACTTTTTTTCTATTGCTCGGTTTTAAAAAAGGTTATAAAAAATATAAATAATTATCGATACCAAACGATATATCGTTGATCATTTTTTGTAGCTATATCGACTACCTACACAGATCTTGCAACAGAACTTAATTAAGACAACACTGAACTTAATTGAATAATTGTAATGAACTTCGAATGGCACGTTTGTAAATGTGCAAACCACAACCTAAAAGTCAGTTATATTTTAATGCTACAGTTATGTAATATTAAAAATGTATATTACTGCACAATTATGTTCTAACAGAACTGCAATCGAATCTGTTTTGGTTTGAAGCAAAACTCCCGGTGTGAAGGTTTGAAACGTATTAGGTGTTGCTAGTTGAAGAAATGACCACACGACTCTTACCGAAAAAGTACCAGGAAGCAATCTCCACTGCGAAACAAACTGTGTAAGTTCATTAATAAATGGGACTTATACTAATTTCCAACATTTGTAAAACTACCACAAACAGCCATATTATAGTTGTGATAAGAGACCACGGCAACAGCAAGACGTTTGATACAATGTTTGTAGTCATGGCAAAATGAAGTCGAGTTATTTTAGTGCGCTAATGCAGTAAACAGTCAACCACACGTTAAAAATACCTGTCTTGGCGAATATTTCACATAAACACCGTCTTAGAAAAACAGTATGATTAAATGAACGCAAACAGTGAGAAAAGAAAACTCAGATGTATCAGTAATAGTGGATCCGTGAGTTAGGTCTTAAAGTGACCGCAGTCTAATGCTTGTGTCTGTCCTGAATGATAATCAGAAAACAAGCGAGAAAAAAAATCACTTGCTGCTATTCACCGAATCGAATAGGTTTTGTAAACATTTATTGTTTACTTATGTATACAGTGAAGAGACTATGCAGTGTTATTTTACATTTATTTTGATTACTTTACTCAGTTTCTGTATGAATGCTACCGTTAAACCTACCTGAAAAACTTAAAGCACTGTTTATTTAATTTGTATCTTTACTCTATTGTATTTATATAGACAAACACAATTTGTGTACTGCTTGTAATTTGTTATTTTATTACTGACTTTTTACTTGGCCTTTAGTAAAAAAACAAACAAACCAATGTTTGAAATCAAGTTTTCTTATGCTAGCAAAATTACATAGCAACATCTATAGTTGTACGCTTTCTGTATCTTCCTAACAATATAAACATAAAACACCTAATTATATAAACTGTAAAAACAAATATGTTAGTGAGGAAACATTTAGGTGAGATGACAAATTTTTTAAAAATATGTCTAAACACCCCATCCCCCACATTACAATTTATATACATAGACATAGAGATTGCTACACCAGCTGTTTTAAGTCAGGTTATTATGCTGCTTCTGTGTATTGTTCAGTAAAGCAAGCTAATAAATGAATTGGCAATGTAAATATGCAATGTTCATATGTGTGAATTACAAAAAACAAGTATTAAGTAAAACAATTGAAAAAATTTGAATTTTTAATATACACACACTAGGGTTATGACGGTGAGGACATTTTCCCACCGGTTAATCGACGTGTGACAACACCGGTAATACTGGTAACACCGGGGGGGCGGGGCGTTCCCTCTTTTCTTCGCTTTCCTTCGCTTTTAAATAGCTTGTAAAAGCAGCGTGCGCATTTTACTTTCACTTACAAATAGCGCCAATTCGGAGTAAAGGAATTGTTCGTTTTTAGTTCGTTTGAATTTTCCCTCTTTTCCTCGCTTTCCTTCACTTTTAAATAGCTTAAAAGCGCCGTGCGCATTTTACTTTCACTCGAATTAGCGGCAATTCGGCGTCAATTGCTTGAATGCAACAACAAAATACGTCAAACTCACTTTAGCGTATATATATAAAACATAGAACTTTTATAACAAAACAAATAAAATACCCATGCTATAGGGCCGGATATGCCTAATATAAATAAAAATACATTTTTCTAGTTTTGTATACCCATTTAAACTTTATGTAAGTAAACATGTATAATATACAACCAAATAAATAAGTAGAATGTTTATTAGCAAAACGAGTAAGAAAGCTTGGAAGCACGGCATACACCTTGATGTCAAATAAAATGACACAAAGTTTAAATAAAGTAAAAATCAGCAAACAATGTGGAACCAATTAAATAAGAAACGAATGTTTAAAAAAAAAACTTCACCTTAGATAAACGGCAAAAGTCAAACAGGCTTTTCAAAATCCAAAATACAGCCAAACAGCCGCTTTTGCATATCGTTTCGAAACTAAATCATCCGCGATCGTCTTGTCTGTCTCGCCTCACTCTTCTTGTCAATCAGCTCGACTCACTGGAGAAATGAAATCTGATCTGTGATGCGACTGTCGTTCGGCACGCTGCATTGAGCAGCCGCGTTCAGTTTTGAATTGTAGTGTCTGTTCTTTTACTGAACTAAATTATTTTTATTGCTATAAAAAATCTAAATGACGGTGGGGGTCGGTGGCGCGGTGGGCAAGTGACGTAACCAGTGTTGCGGCTTAACACCGGTATCACCGTCAACAAGCCTAACACACACACAACAAATGATAGGCCCATAATAAATCCAAGAGATATTATTCACACATATATCAAAAGATTACCTGGAATGCAATGCCAACATTTCGTCCATACTGATAGGCGATCTCATGCACCTCAGGATCAGAACTGACCAAAATTGACACCTACAATTGAAATGAAATTAACACTGATGTTTAACTTCTTTTTCTGCTCTGAACTTCATCTTATTCTTAAGACAGAACGTACATACTGCTTTACAACTGTTTGCAATGAGACTTGCGGTCTTCTTGAAGGTTTTCTCAAGGTAGTGCTTAAATCTCTCGTTTTCATTCTCTTTAGACCCCAGCTGCATGAATTCACCTGGAATTCAGCAACAAAAAAAATATAACTAACAGTTCCACTTTATAAAACATGCATCATAAATCAAATCCAGGCTGACTTACCTCGCACAAGGTCTTCTATGACTTGTGACAGCACAGACACTACTGTATTGTTCCCGATACGCGCTAATGCCATGGATGCCGCTGACAGAATGAAATCTCCAGCCAGGATCGCCTAACAGTTCCAAATAAAAAATATTATTGCTTTTCAAATCGCCATCAACATTAATTTGATTTTCTTCTGATTTTGACACTGAACATCAACAAGGTTTCTGAAGGTTTTATGAAAGCCAATTTGAAAAAGACCTTTTTAAGACCAAGTACAGGAAATTGAAAGGAACACAAATGTTAATATATCATATTAGCAAAGATTCAACTTTTCAAAATACAACTTGCAATAGATCTCCATTACTTTAGTTCATTTTAGAAAAAAAAGAAAAGAAAAGAAAAATGCTTTGAATGCTTCTGCTCACAACCACTAGAATATGGAAGTACTTTCTTGTACTTTGATCACACTGCAAACAAACCTGATGTTCTTCCTCAGTATTTTTGTCTTGTTTTACAGTTCAAATGTCTAAATATTCCTAACTCAAGACACATTTACTTGAGAAGCAAAATGACAAAATCAGAAGTCTTGTTTTATGAGAAATTAGTCAAAATGAAGCGAGAACAAATATCTACAAACGGGATCAAATTAACTTAACACTTAAATGTTGTTCAATTTGCATGTATCGTTTGCATGATTACATTGTAAGGACTTAAGGATGTTTAGAAATATGTATTGGAAAACAAAACAAAAATGCAGAGGAAAAGCATCTTGTTTTTGCAGTGCATGCAAAATGTAATGTCATGACTTTAAAGGGATAGTTCACCCAAAAATGAAAAGTTGATGTTTATCTGCTTACCCCCAGGGCATCCAAAATGTAGGTGACTTTGTTTCTTCAGTAGAACACAAACGAAGATTTTGAACTCAAACCGTTGCAGTCTGTCAGTCTTATAATGTAAGTGGATAGGTATCACGGCTTTGGGAGTCAAAAAAACATACACAAACAAAACCCGGCGGATGTGATGATTACAGTGATGGTGAAAGACACAAAACAATCGGTCTGTGCAAGAAACTGAACAGTATTTATATGGTTTTTTACCTCTGATTTTCACCGCAATGTCTGAACTGTCCTGAGCTCTCTCAACAGACGGCGACTGAGCGTCGTCTTCTTGCTTTTACGGCGTTCGCAGATTAAGAGCATTTACCGCCATCTATCTCTCACAGGACATTGACACTCCTAATTGAGATGTAGATAGGAGGGCCAATGGCCACTCTTGAGAGCTAGGTGGCGGTGGTAATTAGGGCTGCTCGATATTGGAAAAAACTCACATTGCGTTATTTTTTATTTTCTGCGATATGAAAAAAAAAACTTCAATAGCTCTATTTGGAAAAAAAAAGAATCAGTGATTGGGGTGATTTTGTAGGCGAGTAAATTAAACTATAAATTAAATCTAATAAAAGTGATTTTCTTTGTTGTTTAATTAACGTTCATAACAGAAAGCAACAGGAACATTAAACTGCTGTGAACCAATATACTGTTACACATCCATTTTCTTTCTCAATTGTTTCCCTTCACCTTAGCCATAAGCAACTGTGTTTACAAGGATACTTGCAGAGCACAGTATTTCAGGCACAAATAGACGCAGAAGTGAACAGAAATCAGTGTTCACGTGCATCTGCTTGACTCTCACCGTGTCTACACCATGCGCAACAAAATACTATGAACCCATTTTAATCAGTGATGCTGCGTGACTGAATACACTAGATGCGGCGCGACACGACAAATCCCAGACAGTTAACTGATGCCTTGTTTATGATGTACTGACACAAAGTTCAAATGATACGCAAGTCGCTTTGTCGCATCCGGTGTAGAGACTGTAAGTCGCGGGTTTGGAACGCAGCTGCACCGCTTTCTCCGTCTTCAAAGCGCTCGGCAGCTTGCACTTTCGTGGAGTCTGCCGCTGCTAAACGACCGTGACCCCCGCTCTCCGCGACGACGCGGAAGTTTCAACAAAGGATAAACTAGCACTGAAAATTGCGTGCTGTAGCTCTGCTACTAAATGTATTTAGAAATGGGTATCTCTGTACAGCTGTCGCATCCGGTGTAGACACTGTGTCTGTGTGTGAGCAAAGAAAACTATCAGTATAAATATAACGATCAGTATACCAAACATTGCACATCCTGCGATGTGACCATCGTGGATGCACACATCGCGATATCAATGCTGAAACAATATATCGTGCAGCCCTAGCGGTAATGCACTTATAAGTCTGCGATTCGCCGTTAAAGCAGAAGAGCGCGTCAGGGCGCGGCTGTCGAGAACACACTCAGGACAGCCATTGGGTGATGAAAAATCAGAGGTAAAAAATGATATACAGTTCAGTTTCTTGCACAGACCGATCGTTTTGTGTCTTTACACATCAATGTATCGTCACGAGCCGCAGGGTTTTTGTTTGTGTGTTTTTTTGACTCCCAAAGCCATGATTCCCATCCACTTACATTATAAGACTGACAGACTGCAACGGTTTGAGTTCAAAATCTTCGTTTGTGTTCTACTGAAGAAACAAAGTCACCTACATCTTGGATGCCCTGGGGGTAAGCAGACAAACATCAAATAAAATTTTTTGGGTGAACTATCCCTTTAAGATGGGTTACCCCAGTTTTGTTACCTACTTTTCTCTCTCCCCAGACTTTATTAATGGTGTTTTTCCCACGTCTCGTGTCCGAATCATCAATAACGTCATCATGCACCAAGCTGGCAGTGTGGATCATCTCAGAGATCATAGCGATGGAGCGCTGCGCCGGCAGCAGGACCCTGAGGACATCAGATGTGCTTTATAAACACTGACTAATGCATCACATTATAAACACACACAGCGCTGAAGTTCTTTCTCACCCTTCTTTATTGCTGTGGACGTTACAAGCTCGAGCCATCAGGATTACAATCATGGGTCGAAAGGCTTTTCCCTTCCCATCAAAGTAATAATCACACAGCGCTTTCAGCTCCGCTTTAGAGACGAGCAGCTGTTGAAACGGAACGTTCAAAGGGTCAGTTTCTGTACTTTGCTTTTTAAAAGGCTTTTTCATAAAACTTCAGATTAGGAAAGTGTTCTTGATCTACCTTTTTTATGTCTTCATATACATTTTGCAAGTCCTTTTGTGCTAGTGAGAAAGGATCTTTTAACTTTGCATCACTGCGTATACTGCAACAGACCCGTGGTGTTGTGTACAGACATCTATTCCTGTGCCTGAAACACAAACATGTAAATGCAATTTAATAAATAAATACATTAAAAATGTTTTTTTTTTTAAAAAGGCTTATTATTATTAATAAAAAAAGATACTTTAAAAAGTATGAATGTACACAAAAGAGAGATCAGGGCTAGCTGACACACTTGACACTCAGTGTAATTTATTATTTTTGAAAGTCAATCTCAATCTGCATTTTAAAAAAAATAATTTGATTTGTATTATTAATCAAAAATGCAGTTGTATCAAATCCACATAATATTGTGAAATATTCTAACAATTTATAACTGTGAATGCCATTACTCCAGTCTTCAGTAGGGTATCGGAACTCTTCAGTGTCACATAACCCTTCAGAAATAGGGCTCTGATTCACAGCCCTCGCGACACCTTTCTCGTGTGACAACTTGCCCCGGTGTCCTTTTGCATACAAATTTGAATGAATTAGTATTGTAATAGCACTGTATTAATTAGTACACATATGTGACATTGACATACCTTTTCTCTTTGAGTGTTACAAGCTGATGTGCCTAGATAAGATCCCTGTGATGAAGTTGCAAAGACTAAAGTCTCAAAACCAAAGAGATATTCTTTATAACAGTTAAAAGTCAGCCACACCTACCTAAAACAGCTCGTTCTAACACGCCCCACATATCTACCTCACTATGTGGAAGATTTGCATATGCGGACGAAATGTGCACGCAAAGAAAGAAGGCTTGGTTTCAGTATCCGCAGTTAGTGTTGAAGCAGCATGTAAGGGAGACGCTGTGTGTTTCTAGACAAAAGCAAAAGCACTTTATTTGGCCTTCCGAAAGTAGATGCATTTAGGAATCTTTAAGATTACTTACAACAGAAAAGCAAAGCATTTTATGGACGACCGTTTTGGTGAACCTAGGAGAGGGGGTCATTCTGACTTTGCTATGACAATCTGGCGCTTCTGAATCATCACCTGTAAGTATGTTTTGTTATTAGTTTAGGTATTTGCTACTGACTGTTCAAATGTGAAGTTTTGCGCATCGTGTGTGTGTGCGAACGAGCGAGCGAGAGAGAGAGAGAGAGGGGGAGGAGCAGAGAGAGAGAAGAGAGAGAGCATGTGCGGGGGGGGGGGGGGGGGGGGGGGGGTCACATCACCGTGGAGTCAGCTGTCTTAACCATGGCTTGTGTAATGCAAACACATACCAGCTTCATCACTGTGTCTGTCACGCGACTCTGTTCCCCTTTCGGGCTCTGTCTTTACATTTATTTTGAAAGATGAAGCTCGCGATTATGGTACATTTTCGACGAGTGCTTGCGGTGTTCGGCCAATCACAATGCACTGGGTCAGCTGGCCAATCAGAGCAGACTGCGCTTGTCGGAAGGAGGGACTTTGTAGAAAACGAAGCGTTTGAGAGAGGCGGGGCATAGAGGACCTACAATAATGTACAGTATTTGAAAAAGAATGTGTTTTTTGAACATTAAAGCATGTCAACATATTCTGTTACACCAAATACACAAAATAACGATCTTTAAAAAAAAAAAAGCCTCATTAGAACCTTTAACGAAGAACGTTGCACAACACCAGACTTCCTGTCAAACACTCTTCTGCTCCACTGACATTCAATGCAACAGACCGTCTCAACTCTCCTGTCTACTACACCAGTTCTTGACCTTTAACAGAGTTCAGTCAAGACTCCTGTCGTTCCTTACAAACACGACTTCATATACATTAAATGATATAAGAATTGTAACACTGTTACACCGCAAAAAAAAAACAATTGCACTCCTCTCAAACCTAATGTAATGATATACGGCAGTTATCTGTCTGTCAGTCATTGGCTCACACCAGTGACCTTCATCCGTGTGGTCGCTACCTGCGTCGCAGCGGTGGAGCTTTCTGTTCTTCTGCCTGCTGAAGCCGCATGAGTGAAAGCTCTTCTGCTGAACCCGCAACACCAGTCCAGCAGCACAGCCGCTCCAGCGCTCCACGGCACCGCCATACTACCACGACCAAGAGCGGCACATGCCCGGTGAAGACACGTTACTGAGCCGCCGCATGAACCGGAAGATCCTCTCACGTGATGTGCTGCTGTTGGAAGAGGGCCATTTTAGGGTTCTAAAATAGGCGTGGTATAGTGGCCCATTACTTGTCTCTAATTGGTCAGTTGCGGTCATTCGTTCTAAAAAATAATTCGAAATTATTGTAAATGTGTATTATTATTATTATTATTAGTAGTAGTAGTAGTAGTAGTAGTAGCAAGTAGTGTTAGTAGTAGTAGTAGTAGTATTTAAATTATGTAATTTCAATTATAGATAGTTACACATGTTGATAAATAATATAAAATAAAAATATGTTAATAAAATAAACAAATACAAGCATACATAAACATAACAATAATAAAAAGTATATAATATGAATAGTTACATATTTATCATTATTATTATTATTATCGCCGATAAATATAAACAGATACATGTGCAAAATAAATAATTGTATCAATAAATATTATAGTAGTAGTCGTAATAGTAGTAGTAGTAGTATAAATATAAAAGTGAATGAAATCGTTTTTATAACTCGGGGTTGCTGAAGATAAAAGTGTCCAGGGGGCTGTTTCATAAAACAGGTTCACCAAACAAGCCAGGCTTATTTCAGTTACTCTGACTCATTGTCAAATGATTTGGTAATTTAACATAGGCCTAGATCAAGCTAGTCACTGTGGCAACTTATGCTGGGAAACTAACCTGTTTCGGGGCAGGCTAACTGTCAGGCTAAACTGGGATGCGTTCAGCCCCGAAAAAACGTTGCGAAACGTTTTTTAAACGATGACGGCAGGGCGTTGAACACCCTGTTCTGATGACGCAAGAGTTGCAACTATGGCATCTGAGAAGGCCATTCTTTGTGTTCTTACTGAGGAATTTTTGGAGCCTGATGAAATCGGTATAAATACGTGTTTAATACTGCAAAATACGCTGTCCAGAATAAAAGAGAACATCCCAATCGAGTGGAAACTGTGGTTCCTAATTATTGTGATCCAACATTTGCCTCGCATTTCAGGATGAAGAGACAAACATTTCAGGGAAGGATTATCCACTTCTTACCTCCGAGACTGTGTTATGATCTATATGACCTTATTATTTTATTGTGAGTATTAGGCTTATCATTATTGCTGATCACTGTTGTTGTGCTATGTTATTGTAATATTTACCATTATATAATCAGAGGAGTATAGAAAGGTTTATGAAAGTGTCACTCCACAATACAATAGCAAAATAGTATTTTTTTGTTACATTAATCATTATTTAGCACACCTTCCTAAGGAAAGAATATGAACCAGAAGACATTGCAATTACTAAATAATATTTAGACAGACTTAAAGAAGTTCCAGATCTATACATGTTCTCTTATTATTTCAGTTATTTTGCCTTTAATGTAAATAAACATGTGCAAAAAATATACTTGCTCTTGTGAATTTATTTTGATGTTAATTACAAATTCCCACTGTATATAGGAGTATGTGTATCAGTGTGTATACAACAGCCATAGCAAGATTTGTGTCAGCTTATTTACAGCATCCTAGGGATGTAGAAACTTCTACTATGACTTTTGGACCCATTGTGCGAGCTGTCTCTTTAATACCGCGTGGTTTATATACATGTTGCTGTTGATTGGGCTGACATGTTTGACACACCCACAAACAAGAGAAAACGCATCTCAAACCCTGTTTCACACCGTTTCCAGGAAACATGTTGTTTAAACCGGAAACCGTAGCAAAACGTTGTGCACCGGTTTGAGCTTGAACGTGCCTCTGAGCTCCTCTTAACACTGACCAATAGGAACGCATTGATATTACGGCGCTGACTCTCTCACATACAATTATTTGACATTATCAGTCCAAAAAAAAAATTATACAGAAAATGCAACTTAAATAAATCAAATAAATAAAAATATAGGCTACAACCGACTGTATTTAATGTATTGTGCCCAAGATTGAATGACTTTGTTTTAAGATATTTGAAAACATTTTAACATTGTTGCTACCTGCGCATTCAGTTGATCAGCAGTTTCTAGCCATGCAACCTTTCTCTCGGGTTTTATGACAGCTGTACTTTATGGTTATTAGTAGAACATTAAAACATTACAATATAAAATTGCTCTTTAAAGCATTAAAAAAAAAAAGTTAAAATCACTAAATTAAAAATGAAAATAAATAATATAAAACAGACTATATTTTACATGATAAGAGGAATACACATGAACTAATTTGAGCTAGTAATTAGGGCTGTATTAGCAAGCTAACATTTGATTTACAGTATGCTATCATAAAAATACCATAAATACAGCATAAAATGTAAAATAGATCAAAATGTAGGATTAAAATTCTACATGTGTCACATTAAATGTCCAACAACAAATATTTTAGCAGAATGCATGTTATTCAGAATTATTACGCAACTATTATATTGTGTTCCATCTGTTTAGTGCGCATGCGTGCAGCAGCGCCCGTTCACTCACGTAAGCCTCGCCCACTCCTGACAACAAAATGGATATATTTGCATGACTTTCTAACATTTACAGATGAAAAATATACCTGTGACATGTCAGTTATGCACTGAGGAAAACACAATGTCTCAAATGCATTAAACAGCACAGATATATTCGATTTGATCCATGATCGACATTAAAGTCGATCATGGATCAAATTTTGGATCATGGACCACTATTTTTGAAAATAGGCTCATTTTCCAACTCCCCTAGAGTTTTCGAATCCATTCAGCCGATCTTCGGGTCTGGCGGTAGCACTTTTAGCTTAGCTTAGCATAGATCATTGAATCGGATTAGACCGTTAGCATCTCGCTCAAAAATGACCAAAGAGTTTCTATATTTTTCCTATTTAAAACTTGACTCTTCTGTAGTTACATCGTGTACTAAGACCGACGGAAAATGAAAAGTTGCGATTTTCTAGGCCGATATACTCTCATTCCGTGTGTCACTCTGTGTCTATCAGGAGTGGTTGTTTTGCACCTGGCCAAGTCCTGGTTTGGTATTGGTTCGCTGGAGATATTAACTAGAACCGGAGAGTTAGATGTCCTGCGGTAAATTAACAACTCAAGAGGGATTTTTTGTTGTTGTTTTTTCATTCTCATTCTCTTTGTAATTAATTTTTTAGGACATTATTGGACTTTATAATTAAAGAGCATTTTAAATCTATTGTGATAAATGACCCTGACTGATATGTGGTAAGTATCTTAGTGTCTCTCATGTTTAGTTGTACTTGTAATAGAAAGTTATTTTAGTTTGACTATATTTCACTGGGTTTCAGGTGTTTTTCTCTAGAGTGGTCAATGAAACTGCACATGTAATCACTCACCGGATCTCTGTTGGATTTGCCCATGGTTAGTTGATTCTTCTTTACTAGTTTAATTATCACAATCTGTGATTGAGCTGAATACCCAAAATGTTCAATCACATGATCTGCATTTTCATGCAGGAGTCTGCAACATGGATAACTTCAGACTGCTTTCTATCACTATTGATTATGGCCCATTTGGGTTTATGGAATCATATGACCCAAGTAACTTTCTTTTTCCCATACTTCATAATATTAGTGATTAAATATTAGTTTAAGTTTTGTTGTATAACATAACATACAACGTGAGTGATTGTATACGTACATGACCTCAGATCAGCTGTCACAGTAAGAGCTCATTTGTGACCCTGGACCACAAAAACAATCAATCAATCTGAAAGGTGAATAAATAAGCTTTCAATTGACGTATGGTCTGTTAGGATAGGACAATATTTGGCTGAGATACAACTATTTGAATATCTGGAATCTGAGGGTGCAAAAAAATCTAAATATTGAGAAAATCGCCTTTAAAGTTGTCCAAATGAAGTTCTTAGCAATGCATATTACTAATCAAAAATTAAGTTATGATATATTTATGGTTGGAAATTTACAAATGTCTTCATGGAACATGATATTAATATCCTAATGATTTTTGGCAAAATTTAAAAATCACAGGTGGGCATGTCATTAAACTGTATTAATGAAAAGATATTTCTAATCTAATTGTACTATTTTTGTTACAGATTCCATGAACTGTTCAAAGCAATGTTAGGCTTTCTGGGAAATGAAGAAATTGATTTTATTACAATATTACTACAAACCGTGATACTTTTTTTATATATATAAATGGAAAGTTTATAGGACCAGTGTTTATTTTATTAAATATTTGTCATCAATTTAACATGACTTTACTCAATAAAGTTAATTTCTTTCAATAAATAAATAAATCTTACTGACCCAAAAGTCTATGTTGTTATCTGTTATCGTATAATATGTTGTGTTTGTTGACTGCATTGTTTTTTTTGTTCAGGAGTCAATCCACAGTATGTTTTGAGGATCTGGATGGCCGAATCTGCTATCAGAAAAGCAGAGAAAAATTACTTTTCAGAGGTATGACTACATGTGATGAACTTTGACATACATGCTGATCATGCTTATCATACATCTTAGTGTACTGTATTTGCTTTAATATATATTATTTTGAAATGTAGACTTGACAATTATACATAAAATGTAACATCTCTTCAGACACACTATTACTTGTCCTATTTCACAGTATTTCTTATGATGTATGTCTAGGTGGCGCTGTTGCAGAAGACTCTAACAGAGCCATTTGTGGAGCAGGAGAAGGCTGAGAGAGCCGGATACTCCAGTAAACCTCCATCCATCCTGGGCTCAGCAGCTGAGGAAACAGCTAATCTAAAAATCTGCAGTTCTACAAAAGCATTTTTAATAATAATAATAACTGCATAATGCATCTCCTGTTCATCCCACTGTAAAAACATGCCAGAATGTATAACAATTAACTTTATTTATTGACATTTCATTAGCAATGATGATATAGCATATTTGTTGTAAATATAATCTAGTTAGTTGCATAAGAACAAAATATTTACATTTTTATTATTATTATTTTTTTGTTTCATGGTGTAATACAAAATATTTTAAACAACTAAAGAATTAAAGAATCCAGTGTGTCCTAATGTCACACCAAAAACTGTTTTGGCGGTCAGTTCCTCAGTCCAACTATAAAAACATGTCAATTAGCTCTATCTGTCTTCAAGTTATTATTGAGTGCGCTTTTTCTGCATTGCTGTCATCAGTTCTGACATGAGGTCGCCACCTGATGGCGCCGCTAGTTGAGGTGTAGTCCTCTTTGGTGGAGGTGGAGCCACTTTTCTGATGGAGCCGGCGGGTTTGTGGGCAGCCGGTGGTGGAGGTGGAGGTGGTGGCGGTGCTCCACCTGCAGATGCAAAGTTTTGGGGAGCAGGAGGAGGTGGTGGAAGAGACGCAATGGGGTCTGGAGGTGGTGGAGGGAGTGCTTCTCCCCCGCAAGATGAAAAAATAGGTGGTGGTGGAGGCAGGAAGTCAGGGGGCAGCTCTGAGTCTTCTAGAGGAGGTGGTGGAGGAGGCAGGTCATCCATGGGTGGAGGTGGGAAGGAGGATTGTGGGAACTGAGGAGGAGGAGGAAACTTGTTGACTTTGGTTGCGCTGGGAGGAGCAAGAGGAGGAGGAGGCATCATGGGGTCAGGTGGTGGAGGAGGCAGGGTTTCAATGATGAGGGAGGTGGTGGAAAAGTTGTTTGGTTGCCAGAACCCTTCAAAAACAAACCAAAAATAACATTCAGATGAACTCCAAAAAAATAAAAATAAAAATCATGACATTACAAGAAGATTAAACCAGCTCTCAAGGAAGAATATATAGCCTTGTGAAAAAGCAGTGTGCTTAATTGGATTGAAAGTGCACTTGTAGTGTGCTTCAAATCTTAAAAATATGTTTTATCTGTACTTGCAGAAAATATAATTTGAATGAAATAAAAGGTCACTTAAGAGTACTTTCATGACTTTGTTTCTTAACACACTTAAGTACACTTAAAAATTCACTTTGTAATAATGTCAAATTAAGTTTTACTTAAAAGCATGTTTTAATCATATTTTAATCCACTGAAGAGCTTAAAAGAAGTATACTTATTTTATTTTGTTGACTAACATACTAAAGCACTTGATTCAATCTTAACTGTATAGTGTTAATATATTTTGAACGTACTACTATATTGCAACTGCATTACAAATGTGTAATTACATATACCGGTATAATTAAATACATGACATACAAGTTTCAGTATAAAGTATATGTTTCTTTACCATATTTTAAAGACAATAAAAATGACACTAAACTCAAGTCCCACTTAAGTGCATCAAATTAAGCAATCAAAGTTCAGCTAATTGCTAATTGCATTTAATATAAATTGAAACTATAATACAATTTTTTTAATTGCAATTAATATGCAAAAATTATGTTGCAGTTCACACTTATTTCTTTAAAGCATGATATATTTGTATTAAGTCCTTTAAAAGTATGTTAAATTGTAATACTTTTTCACCAGGCTATATTAGATTTTCTGAAGAACAGTGCACAGACTGCCCATGCAAAGTTGTTGCTAGGGTCTTGTGGGTGGTTGCGGGTGCGATGTTACAATATGTGGTTGAAAGAATGTTATAGGTGGCTGCTAGGATGATTTTAGATGTTTGGTAGGGCGTTCTATGTGGCTTTCATGAGTTGCTCTGCAACTTCTAAATTGTTCCGCATGTTTGCTAGGACATTTATAGGTTGTTGCTGTGGCTTTTTGCATATTGTTTTGTGGTAGCAAGGGTGTTCCTGGTGGTTGCTATGCAGTTTATATGGTGTACTGGCTCATTGAAAGGGTGTTGCAAGATCATTTCTAGGACTTGGTGGCTGCAGCAGTGATCTTGTTTGTTTTAATGTGTTGCTATATGGATGCCAGGCCATTGCAATGTGGTTGCTACTGTGTTATGGGTTTTATTCACTTTTTTTTTTTGGCAGGTGAAAAATGTATTTGATTGTTCAGAAAATAGCAAATCTGTCCTCAACAGGCCACGTAATTTGTGTTATCAATCATGTCCGTTGCAGGACAAAAAAAAGAAAAAAAGAAACTTGTTACAGTGCATGTTGTTTTACTACTAAGTGTTTGGGCGTTGTTCAAATCCCTCACCTTAATGTATGAACAATGCTAATAGTGAGTCTTGCTTTAGAAAAAAACACTAATAAGGTAAAGCACATTATTTTTAACCATGTTCTCCATTACTAAGACAGCTGATTGATTGAGAAGTACCTTGGTCTCCACTGCAGGCTGAGGAGCGTGTCCATTTGCAGCTCTGGCTGAAAGATAAACACAAACTTTACCAAATGTCCTCAAAACCATTTAACGTGTTAGTATAGCAAGATCCATAATGCATTTTATGATGATCTATTGAGCCTCTACCTTTAGGTGTAGGGGAGGGTGTCGATGCGCTGGAGGAGGCCTGGAGACTGCGGTTAGCCCAGGTTGCAGAGCCTGCAGCCTTCCTCACAGCAGCCTTGTAGTTGTCATATAACTGCTTACCATACTATGAAGGAAATCATGACAAAACAAGACCATTAATAAGAACTTATAGGTCTTAGAGAAGTTGTTCTGTTCACCTTGGTGAATTTTCTTCATCTGCTGCCCCTCTTTTTTGTGGAGTTCCCCAAGGGTCAATATTGGGCCCTATGTTGTTTTCTTTGTATATGCTGCCCTTGGGGTATATTTTTAGAAAGCACAATATCTCCTTCCACTGTTATGCGGATGATGTACAAATTTATTTGCCTGTCAAAACAAATTACAAAACTTCATTTCTGTCATTACTAAATTGCCTGAGAGATTTAAAAATATGGCTGGATCAGAACTTTCTTTGTCTTCATGAAAATAAGACTGAGATTGTTGTGTTTGGCCGTCCTGAGGATTTAAGTGCTTGTGTAGATGCACTTGGTAATTTAGGTTTGTATGTTCGTCCATTTACCAAGAATCTCTGGGATTTTTGACAGTGCATTAAATTTGAAAAACAGATTAGTTCTGTTGTAAAAGCGAATTTCTTTCAACTGAGACTGTTGGCTAAAGTCAAGCCCTACCTGCCACATAAGGAGTTTGAAAGTGTAATTCATGCTTTTATAACATCTAGACTAGACTACCGTAACTCTTTATATGTTGGTTTGGATCAGTCATCTCTTCAACGTTTACAGTTAGTCCAAAATGCAGCAGCTTGGCTTCTAACTGGGACTAAAAAGTATGAACACATTACCCCTGCTTAGCTTCACTACACTGGCTTTCTGGCCGCTTCAAGATTGATTTCAAGATTTTATTGTTTGTTTTTAAGATTTTAAATGGGTTGGCGCCTGCTTATTTATCAGAGCTTTTACATGTCCACACTCCTGTTAAAGCGCTGAGGAGTTCCGAAAGCCAGGTTAAAAAAATAAAGGTGACCGAACTTTTTCAGTGGTGGCACCTAATTTGTGGAATAGTTTACCTGTACACATAAGAACTGCTCAGACTGTTGGAATTTTCAAGTCATTACTTAATAAGACACACCTGATTCTGGCTTTAATTTCGAGCTGAGCTGAGACATTGTGACATTGTGATGTTTTTTTTTTTTTTTTTGCATTTGTCTTGTTTGTGTGTGCGTTTTTTCCAGACATTGTTAAGCACTTTGGTCAACCATGGTTGTTTTTTAATGTGCTATATAAATAAAATTGAACTGAACTGAACTTAGAGGGTTCACCAAAAACAATAATAATATTTTGTCATCTTTACACACCTTCAAGTTGTTCCAAACCTGTATGACTTTCTTTCTTCTGTTGACCACAAAAGAATATATTTTGAAGAAGGTTGTTAACCAAACAGATGCGCATAGCCATTTTTGTCATACTATGGAAGTCAGTGGGTACCAACAACTGTTTGGTTACCAACATTCTTCAAAATATATTCTTTTGTGTTCAAGAAACTCATACAGTTTTGGAACTCTCTGAGGGTGAGTAAATTGTGACAAAATTTGAGTTTTTGGTTGAACTATACCTTTAATACCTAAGGCAAATTAGACAGCTCACAATAGGACCAAACACAACACAGCTACAGTTTACAGTGTACATATTTGCATTGTAAACTACAATTTCTAATGCTAATGCTTCATGTCTTCTTTGCATTTATCAGTATCTACTTTAGAAAAAAAAAAGTATGCTGTGTTTTGGTTTCCGCTCACCTTTGCAATACGTATCCCAGTCACCCACAGAGTCATGGTCCACTCATCATCACAACACAGATACTTGATGTATTGTGATTCTTTTTGAATCTGAGGATGCTGAAAAACAGATCACAGAAAAAAAAAATCAACCACTATGTTCATAAACATCTGAGAAGTCCAAGATACCTAGTAACACTTCATTTGGTTTTATTCTTTATTACATTCTTTATTACATTATATTGCATGTAATTCCCTGATGATCTTTGGAACCACTTAGTATTTTTTGGTCTAGTCTCATTGTAAATTTTTCCTGAAAATGCTTTGTTGTTTTTGTTTTTCTCTTAGGTTGGGTAACAACAAAGTTAGTTCATGTTTTGCTCATATTAGTCTTTCTCCAAATACACAGTTGGCAATATAATCATTATGTGTTGCTTACAGTTGTTATTGAGCTGCAGTTTCAAAGCAAAGACAGCAGATGGAACCCTAAAATCACAATTCCAGCTCCACTCTAATGCAACACTTTATCATTATTGCTGAAAGGGACCGAAACAATGTGCTTCATTATGTGGAATTATTTTATAAATTGTGCAAAAATGCATGTCCTTTTTCTATTGAAACGTAGTCTGAGCTACTAGGTTTATCTTTAAATCTACTTAATGTATTGCATTTTATTTCTCAGTTGTGCTTCACTAACATAAAACACAGATGATCCTAAATTAGACAAAGCCTGAATCAGTTTGATGATTTGTGATGCTTTCTTAGCAACAGTTTATCATGTCAGTGGACCTGGTTTTGTTAATCATATATTATGTAAGGTCTTTTGTCTCCTGTGGATTAATGTTGATAAAATAGCTTTTTTTATTCAATAGTGAAGTTATTATTACTTTGTACAGCAAGAATCTTTAGCCAGTAATATTCTTTCCATGCCTCGTTTTAAATTAGTAGAACAATAACCCAGTATTAACACTTTCACCACTTATACATATTCTTAGAAGAACTACAAAAAATGTAACAGTGTAGACTGAAGAAAAAAAAAAGGTTTGAGGTATTTTGAATTGTCTGCAAAAACTTCAATTACAGACAGGCTCTGAAAACTGCATGGTCCTAAGCACACACACACACACACACACACACACACAAAGTTTTGAACTTCCACTACTTGTTGGTAGTCTAAGTGTACTGCTTGTGGTAGTCACCTAGACCAGGTGTATTCACTTCAGTTTCCAGAGGTCCGAATCTTTTTTATATTTATTTCCAGTGATGTCTGGACAATATATATATATATATATATTATATATTATATATATATATCTATATATACACACACACACACACGCAAAAAGGGCCTAAAACAGTCCAAAAAATAGTCAGGCTATTGGATCCTCAGAGTCAAAGGCCAGTGGCTTCTGAGAATTTTTTCGATCTATCACACATAAGAGTCCAGTTAGATATTAATATTAAAATATAATATCAGATGTTTTATCAAGCTATTATTATTTTTTATGTTTAGATACATATGTAAGGCAGAAGGCAATGTGACAGAAAAATACTGTATGGAGGTTCAGAGTTTTCCTCTTGAAGTCTGAAAGATTTTGGTAACACTTAATTTTAGAGTCTCTTAACTAGTTGCTTATTAGCATGCATATTAGAATATTAGCCACTTGTTAGTACTAATTATGCACATATTAATGCCTTATTCTACATGACCTTATTCTACAACCCTAATCCTACCCAATACCTAAACTTAACAACTAACTTACTAACTATTAATAAGCAGCAAATTAGGAGTTTGTGGGAAAACTCTTAGTTAATAACACATTTGTGTTCCCTATTCTAAAGTGTTACCAATATTTTTATATTTTGCTTAAAACAAACATAATCAAAACAGTCTCATCATTAGCAGAAAACAAAGTTAACAAGTAATTTTAATGTTTATGTTGTATTTCCTTATAAAAAAGGGACGGAAACGTTGCCAACTTGCCACTTTTAACTTTTTCTGTTTATTTAAAAATGCTCTTAACATACTGATTAATAATGCTAAATGTAGATGAAACTCACTGTGTTTCTACATCTGTTTTTAAAATAACCGCGTCCGCAGCCCTTAATGGCTCTTCAGCGTCTTTATAGAGAAGCAACGCAGACGGGAAGGGATTGAATGAAGCGCATTTGGCTCTAGATAAAATAATATTAAAGGATATAACGGTGAAATATCATTACAATAAATGACCCTGAGCACTCGTGGTGTGAACAGCTCTGTTGTTTTTAAGTGCTGCTCACTTAATTTAGAAATGGAAAAAATGGTGCTGCCGTTGCCATTATGTCTCGTGGTCTGGTTGGAACCAAACCGAGGTCTGGACCCAGACCATGGTCTGTCATTTGAATATGGCTGCCATAGACTATAAATTAAAATATTCATTTGAAAAGGCTTGAGAACCATGCTCGCATACTGTCTGAACCAAATACAGATAAGGTCATTGTGAGTGCCACAGGGCTCGCTTTCAGGCCCTATGTAGTTCTCATTTTATGTGCCTCCACTAGGGTTATTATTATTATTATGTTGAAGACACTCAGGTTTGTATTTTCTCATATATTTTTTAATAAAAATAGATGAATTTAGAAATTTAATTTATGATAAATATAATATTGCAGTATGAGATGTTCATCTGTCTCTATAGACAAGCTTCACACAAAATGTAGAATTCAAAGTTATTTACCAGATCTAGAATGTTTTAGCATATCAGGTATATTATATAAAATGTTTTTTTGTTTTTTTTGTACAAAATCCTATACTATTTCTTGAATTTTGCTACTTGCCAAACCCCCATCCCCCTTTGTTTTGTGTTGCTACAGCTAATGTAAGCTCTCATCAATGCACACTAAACTAGAAAATATGCTTCCCCAACCACTTCCTGCATTCTGGAAGTTCAAATACAACACATTGGCTTTTATCTTTGGGGGCAGTCATTTGGCTAATTATTATATATTAAAGCAACAGGCATAGAGGAGGCAGACACCTTGAAATAATTATTGTAAAATTTGTGTTTTACCAGCTTGAGTTGTGGTCTTTTAGTGAACATGTATAAAAGAGAGCTAAGCAGATTTATGGTGTGTAAATATCAGATAAATGCCCTACTGCCGGTAGTACCTAAAGATCACTGTTATTATGGCACATTACTTAAAAAGAGGAGGTTGCCCCTTAACACTGGACAGGGACGAGGTTTGGCATTTTTACTACAATAGTAATCAAATAGGAATTTCATTTGGGGATGTAGTTTTGGACCAGTGGAGCATTTTGAAGGATTGCATTAAGGTCATCTTCTAGCCTGTGACCTGGTCACGCCATTGCACCACTCCTAGCTTGCTATCTCAAGGGGAAATGGATGCTTTTACAGGGATGTGATTTACAGCTTCTGGTGCTCTAAGCCTCATGTCTTTTATGTCTGCTTTCAAATCCATGACTACTGCTGATAAAACAGCATTTTGTTGTGGAAATGACAAGGATTCGCTTTAGGTCAGAGAATCCAGAAGTATGTTTTTTCTTGAATTATCCACAGAATGATAACAGCCTTTTTTTCTGCTTGATTTTAAGTTAGCAAACACCTCAAAATCTCAGTTAAGACTCTGGAAAAACAACAAAAACTAAGTACCACCAACAAGTTTCTACTGCTAATTGCAATGTCTATGAAATCTTCTGCTTTGGTTTTAAAAATGTTCAACATCGAGTGGGGGAGTGTTAATTCAGTCTATCTATCTATCTATCTATCTATCTATCTATCTATCTATCTATCTATCTATCTATCTTCTATCTATCTATCTATCTATCTATCTATCTATCTATCTATCTATCTATCTATCTATCTATCTATCTATCTATCTATCTATCTATCTATCTATCTATCTATCTCGATGTCGATATGTTAGTCGTCATTCAACACAACATATGAAGTTACATAATACATAATGTAGAATTTTTTTTTTATATACATCCTTTTCAACATTTAAATAAAACCAGAATTGCAGAGTGTGTGTTAAGGAAGAAAATTAGTTTAAAACCTAAAACTTGACTTTTGAATATGAAAACATCATTATGCCCTTTTGAAAAAGTTAGCACCTAACAAAACAAAAACCGTATTATGGAATACTATATTTATTATGTAATTATAATATATTATAAGTAGATTTATCTTACGTGCATACTAAGTAATGTTTTTTGGAAATTTAATTGTGTGTTAATTTGAAATGAAAATATTCAAAAAAAAATGAAACATAGTGTTTGCATTTATATTAAATATTCGTTGAACTTTAGTCCGTTTTTTACTTACTTAAGTAGGATGCAAGTATATCCTTCATGCACTGCATAGTTATGTTGTCTAAAAAAATATGGAAGTTTGAATGTGCTAAATTAAACTAAAATACACTTTAATGTAATTTCTATTGAAACTTGTATGTTATGCAATTAAATACACTTATTTTGTATAATGTATTTAAATATATTTGTCATTACACTGAATGATATTGTTGCATTTAGTTTATTTAACATTACATTAAATGTAGAAAATAACACTGCAGGTAGATCTATAGATCTAGATCTATATAGATTTAGATTTATTGTCGTACTTTACTCTTAGTATATTAGTCAACAAATGAAAAAAGTGTACTTAAAGCAAACAATATTGTTGAAACGAAGAATGTTTCTCTCATTAAGTACACTTAAGTGCCTTTTATTTCATTAATATTATATCATCTGCAAGCAAGAGAATTTAATTGTGATTATTATATATTGGATAATATATGATTTAGTATATTATTATTTAATTATATATATACATACATACATACAAACATGTCCTTGTGTGTGTAAGTTTAAGATTTCACGTACATTACAAATGCACATTCAATTCAATAAAGTGTGCTTCTTTTTCACAAGAGTGGGGTGAAATCGTACCTTAAGAATGAAGCAGTGGTCTGTTGGTGCTTTGTATTTGATTCTGTATTCTTTGCAGTAGTAGACGTTCACATTGTCAAACTGCACCAAGCACACAAGATCCCGTGAAGCCTGATGAAGACGGAGTGAATCCCGTTACTCAACAAAATTGAGTTGCTTTACCTTTTCCCCAAGCCAGTTATTATTTAGGTCTATATAGCAACCCGATGTACATTGAGCTTAACGAGTGAGGATTTGTCTGAACTCCATGTCTGGTCAAAATACATTGTATGTTTTGCTGCCTGGATTGCCTGAGCTGACCTTTGTCTTGCCTTTGGGTGAGTAATACAATCCAGAGGCCCGCAGCAGGAAGTAGCGCTGTTTCCAGGATTTCTTTCCATCCTCCTTCAGATACAGAATGCCCTCCAGGTCAGGCACAATGACGGAGGCTCCACAGAAGTTCTCCTACAGGAATACAGAACCAGACATGAAGTTTTTCATCCTACGCTTACACTCGTGTCATTCCATATAAAATTCTGCAGAACACACATTGGAATGGGTCAGACTTGTTTAGACCCCCATTACTTGATCAAGAGGGTTCCATTATGATGTTAAATATTACACCATTACATTTATTTTGATGAACGTCTTAATCTTTATCTTTAGATGAAGTCTCTCCATTATATCAAAGTTAAAGCCAGACTCACCTCCAGAAGTTGTTCTTTGTCTTTTTCTTTCATGTCCTTTAGAGATTTCTTATCCTTTTTCCACAAATAAAAATTCTGTGAAAGAAATTAAAATTCACTTAATCTAGCATTCGGCAAAATTTCAGGAATTAATAGTCAAGTATTCTTGTTTGTCATGAGGCTACTTTAAAGACTTCTAACATTAGAGAAAACTGTCAATGTGCTGAGATTAACAGTTTTTTCCAATTTCTGTTCCCTTTTCACTGAACTTACAGGACACACGAAATAGAGGAGTTAGTGAATTGTTTTAGTGTTAGAAATGGCACAGTTCTTACAAGCAGAACTGTCTAAGAAATACTGTAAGGGAAAAGTATCTACTATTTTTAGAG
Organism: Sinocyclocheilus anophthalmus; assembly: GCA_018155175.1. Lineage (NCBI taxonomy): Eukaryota > Metazoa > Chordata > Actinopteri > Cypriniformes > Cyprinidae > Sinocyclocheilus > Sinocyclocheilus anophthalmus. Next base: position 94,378 of record JADLZN010001092.1, on the reverse strand, counting down.
CTTTTCTTTTAAGTTATTTATTGGTCACACTTTAGTTTGGGGATCAATTCTCACTATTTACTAACTATTAACTACAAATTTTGCCTCAATAAACTCCTAATTTGCTGCTTATTAATAGTTAGTAGTAGTAGTTCAGTTTAGGTATGGGGTAAGAGTAAGGGATGTAGAATCATGCAGGATAAGGCATTAATATGTGATAATGAACAGCCAAAATGCTAGTAGTAAGCAACTAGTTAATAGTGAGAACTGGTCCTTAAAGTAAAGTGCTGGCTATTTATTAGTAATAAAATTTCTATCATGACAACTCTCGGAGGGATTGGCTTGGCAATGTTGGTGGAATAGACACAAATCATAGCAGATCTATACAGGTGGAGCTGGGGAAGGTGGAGGGATTCTGAAGCAAGCTGCACTGCTACTGCAAGCACTAGTCAAATATTTGAATGTTGAGCAGCAAGCTCACTGGCTGTTGATACAGGAGAGAACCAATCAGCTGTCCCTTGTGATAATGATGTTATTAGGTCAGATTTAGTTAGACCTATTGAACTGCGCCATCTAGAGTTTCATGCCAAAACTCTGTATTTGTTCATCAAGAAGCACGATGTTTAAACACTTGCCTGAGGGTTTCTGAACACGCCATACTTGTCTTTTTTCTCCTGAAAAAGCACTTTGTTTTCAGTGTCCCTTGTCCATGTAGAAAGAGGCTCCACTAGGTTCTCATGGTCCTCAAACCCTCGTTCTGTGTGAAAGTCAATTCAAATGTCATCATTTTTGTCTGTACCAAATTCTCCTTTTTATAACTAAATATTGATAATTGATATTGCCTCCTTGCAGCTTTACCAGCAATAAGCATGGATGGAAAACAATGTTAACTTTAATTGTGCGCGCACACACACACACACACACTTTCTCTCTCACACACACACACACACAACCCCCACCACACACACACACACACCAACAAGACCCTTTGTTGCTGATTTGCCTTTTTTTAGATTTAAGGATTTTCCCATTCAAATTGACAGGACTTGGTCTTGGCTGCCTGAAATAGCTGTAAAATTAACAGACTAATATAAGCATGAAAGTAAACAGCAAACTTCCTCTGAAAGTAACTGATGTAAGCTTTTTTCTTTTTTAAACTGTTAACATGACTTTAGCTTGTTTATTGGATTGAAGCTGAAAGTATTAACAGAAAAAAAAAATAATAGCAAAAACCTGCAGTTTTTTTTATTTTTTATAACTATGGAAAATAACTTGAGAAATAACACTTTAGATTAGGGAACACTATTAACTAGCTGCTTATTAGCATTCATATTACTAACATATTGGCTATTTATAAAGCACATATTAATTCCTTTTTCTGCTCTTTGTTTTTTTCTGCACAAACATATTCTAGATCCCTAAACCCTACTCAAAACCTAAACATAACTACTACAAACAACTACCTAAACACATTCAACTCATTAACCAAATACCAGGTTTTTACTGTATGCACCTCCCATTGCATCGGTGCCAATGCAGACATTGTGGTCTTATTTGTACAATGCTGTCTGCAACCTCTCAGATTCTCAGTTAAAGTTCTATACTGATTAAAAACTGGAATGAAGAGATCTTCTGGGTGGTCTGATGTTTGGTGTGGTTACTGGCATTAAACTGATGGTGTGAGTCTGCTTCGCAGGCAATAAATGGAAGCTATTTTCCCTGAGCATATGTGTGATTTCCTGTGTCCCTCAAAACGATGAGAGCACACTAATAGACGGGAGTGATGAGCTGTATATGTGGACAGCTGTGTGTCAGAACTGTTTAGATGTTCCCTCATGATTATAAGTCACTCGCAGTAGGAAACATCATCATGCGAGGATGATGCTTCTCTAAAATTAACCTGGGTGTAACACAGAACTTTAACTTAGAACTTTTTTATTTCATTGATAAAAGACTTCTTCTCCGTTTTTGTTTTTAAATATACTTTTAGGTTTGAAGTACACCACAAGTGTACATTCAATACAATTATGTGCACTTTTTTTTCTCTAGGGATGAGAACAAACGGAATAATAACAAGACATATCCAGTCTATTCATCTCAGATTTGGCAGTCAGAGAGCAAACATATGGTAATGACTGTAGATGAAGCCTCACAGCAGATGGAGAAAGAGAAATTGGGGATTTCGATCATAAGGCCTGTATTTCCTCATGATAAGGAGGTTGAGTGATGGTGTCTGGGGCAGTAAATTAAACCCACCTGTCGTTTGGTGTATGAGAGTGAATGTGTATAGCGATATGTCAGCTCTGTTCTGTGAGCTCACTGGAGCCTGGCTGTCAGCAACGCCAGTAAAAACACACTTCATCATCTTCGCAAAATCCAGCCCTATAAAGCTGATGACAGCTGAATGGACATGCAGGTGTGTGTGTGTACATGGATGATACTAACCAGTCTGTAAGTCAGGGTTGGTCTCGCACACACACCAGTCCACATTGCAGTCACAGTGGGTCTTCTCAAACAGGTTGTCTATCACATCTCTGACTGTTTGTCTCTCATCCACCATCAGAGTCTTTGAGCTGCCATCCATAATCTCCACTTTTACAACCAGCTATCACAACAAACCATAAATAACAAGGTTTAACGCATGTTTGTTCGTTTCTTTTTTGTGGTGATTGGCATCTGCTTTTCATGGAACAATGTAGTTTATTGACATCTGTGCGTCAAAATCTTTGCATGCCCAAAAAGACTAAAACAAAAACTGATCTGATGCTTTAGATGTTGGTCAGATGGTTTCATCCTGTTTAAGTGAGTGGTTCTTAGCCAGAATATTCAGCAAAGTGGACCAAATGGAACTTCTGGCTAAACAAAACTAGTTGAAATCTAAATAGTTTAAGGAGCCTGATGGGGACACCAGCATAATCACATGCTGGTGAAAAGCCATGCTGGTCTTTTCAACCAGGTCTATGCACAGATGTTTGGAAGACAGAGATATAAATGGTCTTATAGAAGGATACATTTTCCATGAAATAGATGGGAAGGATAAATGACAATAAGTTTAAGGGAACTACTGGCTCTGTAATGTCTTGTGAACTGCACAGGGACATCCCTGAATATCAGCAACCATGCTTAAAGTGTAGCTTAACGCATTCAAAACTGTCTCATTTTGATATGGTTTGTACAGACCACATTGTTGAATTATAGTTGCAACTTTAAATCTGTTCTTGCTGTAATCACTGTTACAAAATGTACTGTATACTGTCGGTGAACCACTTTGAGTAGCCAACTTTAGATCACACAGTGGAGGCATTCAGTAAGTGTGGGTCATGTAACCTTAAACCAGATGAATTAGAAATCAGACTGTTGATCCCTCCTGCAGTCCACACCCTTATTATTGCAAACAATTATTGCTCAAAGATTGCTCTTTTATTGCTCAAGAGGCTATTTAGTCTTCATGATATTTTGTCTAAGATTTTTCTTTTAATATTCTTTATGAGACCCAAAATTCACATAGACTATGCAATAGTTAACATATTGTATGATTATGGATCTATACATTTAATTTGGACAATTATGTAGTCGAGACCAGCTCATTTGAGCTCAGGTGAAGACCTGAGTAGGTTGAGTCAGAGTCAAAACAGAGGCTGAAAGAGGGTTGAGTCCAATTCAAGACAGAGACCTGAAGATGGTTGTGTCTAAGTCAAGAAAGAGACCAAGTCGACAAAGACCTGAAAAAAGTATTGAGTCAGAGACAAGCCAGAGGCCTGAAGATGGTTGAATCCGAGTCTACACTGAGACCTGAACAGGGCTGAGTCCGAGTCAAGACCGACACAGAAAGAGGGTTGAGTCTGAGTAAAGAAGATGGATTTTCTCCTTTTTTCTTCTTAGGAGAAAAATCTAAGAAGTAGCTGATCTCAGTCCAAGAGCCAGAGTTACTAAACAGGGCAAATTAGCATGCAAATGCAATCTCATAAACGCTGATGGGAGTAGAAAGTTCTGTGGCTGATCTAACAACAATGCACAAATTAAAGAACACAGATGCAAGAGCAGCACAAGACATGCTTTTGGGGCATTAAATAATGGTACAAATACCAGTAAATTGTCTAATGAAAATTTTATGTAAAAATGTTGCATGATTTATTTAAATATTCTCTTCCCATAAATTTTGTGTCTGAAAGGGAGACTTCAAAAAATGCACATACAATAAGTTCAGCCATAAAAATCACTGTATCCATGCATTTTCATCAGCAATTTTTTCTCACAGTTCTTTTAATGCAAAAAAAGTCATTTTCTCTATTTATTCATACTGATGTAAGAATAGATTTAGCAAACAATTTAGATTAAACAGATATTGTTTGTGATTTCTCTTAAGGGATGTCCAACATAAGGCCTCCTTGGGCTTCCATGAGAGGGAAGAGGCCTGAGTGTGTAGCAGGATGAAGGCATGCTTTAGAATGCCCTGATCTGACTGTCTGATATTATTACTCTTTTAGAAATGGATCAGTGTGGTGGATGTCCTCTCATCCAGATCACTTAAAATGCAGCTAGCGTTTTCTACCCCACAGCATTGAACGATGCCATGAAAAACACCTATATTTTTGCAGTTAATTGACTCACATTCTTGATAAATGGATTTAGAAACAGTCTTCAGCTGTTTTAGAACAACCAAAGCCAGCATGAATCATCATGAGCAGTGGCTGACTACAATGAATATTAAAATAATTCAAGTCCATTCAAGGTGGAAAAAATATTAAAACAACTGTATCTCTCACCTTTTTCACTTTGGCCTCCTTTAGCTTCTCCAAAGCAAGTTTGATTTTATCTGCTTTGATCTGTTCCTCTAATTCTTCCTGAGGGAAACAAAATAATCATTAACTAACAGACGTAACAATATACAGTATATCAGTCATTTTTGGAGTGATCTGAACTTAATTGTGGTTTCATGGGGTCAATGTGACGTTAAAGGGCTCTACATATGGGAAATGGAAGGTTTTATTTTGACTCTCCACAGAGTCTAAAAATGACAAGAGTAAGATGGTATCATGTTGTCTGGTTTTGCAGTCTCAGAGAGTCTTAACTGTAATAGAACCTCATATGTGGCTTATTTTGAACGCTTCACAAAGGCAGCAGCTCCGCACAGTGTACAAAGTAGAGTTAACATTAGCTAGTAATGTGATTAATTAGCATTAAATACATACAAATGTTTTCACACATGTACAATAGCCTATCCCACAACATCGCCAGGCAGGGTCAATTATACTGCCCAACTTGTTGAACAGCCTTCACATAACAAATAGGCTACATATGTAATTATTTAAAGTGCTTGCTAGGTTGGCACCTCACTTAAGGTTTTGAAACAGAGCTGATCTACATTATAAAACCATCTGGATATCTCCTGTTGTACATTCTGCCAAGCACTGGGCTAGACATAAAAAATAAAAAAATGAATATCCGGCTGAGCTAACATTGCAATCATAAGGATAATTACATTTTATGGTTAGGCTTTTTTACATGCCGAGAAGAAATGGATACTGTAGACATTCATAAGGTCCATACTTCATAAAGTTATTGCAGTTTCACAGTGTTGGCTGCACTTAAATTCCATTATATCCATTCACATCTGTTGTTTGGTCTGGTTCGGTTAAAATAAGCCCTGTAACCTTCAACTAAGTATGTGTTAACCACATGAGGTCTGTGTGGGTGTGGACCATTCAGAATGCTACTTACTTTTGAGGGTTTGGAGGCGGGTGGTGGAGGTGGAGCTGCAATGGAGTTGGAGGAAGTTCCATGTCTTGAGGTGTCAGTCGATGCTGGGAGGCTAAAATTATCCCGAGGCTGTGAGGGTATTGGGGCAACTGGAGCTGACCCCTTCAATGTATCTTTTTCTGTGGCAAACTTTTCCTCAGTGGCACTGATATCTGCCACCAGGTCAGCCATCAAGGCATCCAAGTCATTGTCTTCCAGATCATGTAGGGATGCTTTAGAGGAACACAGGGTCACAATGTGGAGAGAAAAAAAAAGTCACATTGTTGACAAAATACCCCACATCCCCGGGGGGGGGGGGGAAACAAAATATCACAACCTGATCTCATGACAAGACCTAAGTATTTTAGGTGTGCTTTATCATATGAATTTTGTAAAATATGATACAAAACATAAGATTTATAAAAAAAATAATAGTTATAATAATAAGCATGAAGGTCCACCCCAACCCCATCGTAAATCATACGAAAATGTACAAATGAGATACACATTACGAACATACCTCCAATCCTAGGATCAAACAGCTATTTATTGTAGCTAACCCTAAAGCACAGCATTATTTCAACCGCACTGCAACAAGTTGATAAATCAGCTGCTTCACCATAATAATTACAGACTAATTTAAAGAATAAATGTCTGCACAATCATCAGTTTTGATTCTTCACTGAAATGTATGCATATCAATAAATAAATAAATAAATACAATTAGCTCGTTAATGCATACGATTCATTTTTACACTTTAACGTATAAAAAAATATTTAACGCAATTAACGCAGTTGGCCAGCCTACACACAGCTGCTGCTTCTGTCTATTTTTCTTGACAAGAATTGCGTTTATTTAGACGCAGAACGTCCTTACGACCACATCAAATGGGAGACTTTTCAGACGCGCACTGCAACTTCTCCTCACATCAGGTGCGGCAGGTGACGAGGAGTATTCAGTAGAAATCAGGAGCTGCGGGTCAGATGAGGTTCTCAGCCTTATGTCTAGGGTTGCAACCGTTAGATATAGGCTAATATGGAATCGTACCGTAATTTAATGCATATGCTGTCTGACCATTAGGACCATCCACTCATTTCTACTACAGGAGAGGAGAATTTTATAAAAACTTGTTAAATATTTCTAACCAACAACTGTATGTAGCCAATTCCATCTAACGCTCCTAAAGAGGTGATGTCCAGAAGGGTAATAGATCCTCTTCTGAACTTAGAATTCGTCATTGTCATTAGGTATGTCCCAAAACCTTCAAAATGGCTGTATTAAGCCTTCATCAAAAACACAACTTGACCCAAAATAACTAGTTAATTACAGACCGATCTTGAGTCTCCCTTTTCTGTCCAAGATACTAGATAAGGTAGTATCTTCACAATTATATTCCTTCTTAGAGAAAAATGGTATCTGTGAGGATTTCCAGACAGGATTTAGACCGTATCATAGTACTGAGACTGCTCTCATTAGAGTTACAAATAACCTGCTCTTATCATCTGATCGTGGTTGTATCTCTCTATTAGTGATATTGGATCTTAGTGCTGCGTTCGACACTATTGACCACAACATTATTGTGAGAATAGGACTAGGAAAACTGTGGAATTAGGGAAGTTGCCTTAGCATTGGCATGTTTCAAATCGTACTTATCTGACTGCCATAAATTTCGTAGCAATGAATGAAGAGGCATCATATTGATCACAAGTGCAGTATGGAGTACCTCAAGGCTCAGTACTAGGGCCGTTACTTTTCATGCTTTACATGTTACCCTTGGGAGATATCATCAGGAAACACGGTGTTAGCTTTCACTGTTATGCTGATGAAACTCAGCTCTATATTTCTTCACGGCCTGGCGAAACATACCAATTTGAAAACGGAATGCATAGTCGATATAAAAAACTGGATCATTCTTACTGCAAATTCTGAAACACGCCTGACATGTAGGCATTTTATATTTATGTACACAATAATAATCTGTTACATTTTAATCCTTTAATTTTTTTTAAAATGTTTGTGTGCTGCTGCGCATCCCTGTGAGTGTAATAAGCAAAGTGTACGCGCGTTGTAACAGTCGCATGTTACTAGCGCGCTCTTTAAATAACAACAAAAAAATATATTGCACCAGACTTTAGACCAGGTTTTTTGGTCAATGGCGCAGTCTATTTCAGATGCCTCAAAATAGCAATGCGACTGAACACGCCTCGTTTTCAGACCAGCACGCCCATGGGCGCACAAATGGGCGCAAATGCATTTGCTATTTAAACAACGTGGCATGGGACGTGAAAATGATAACTGCGTCGGGAAATATATGAAAATAGCAAAAAACACTTGCGTCGTGCCTGGTGCCGCATTGCGCCGGGTATACGAAAGCACCGCTATTTAAAAGCGACAGTAAAACTGTGCATTTATGTAAGTATTTGTTATATATGAGTCACATTTAAAGATCATGTCTCTGAAATGCAGTGGTTTTCAAAAATGTCCAGAGCAGCCCAGCACCGTCTCCCTCATCTAACACACCCGATTCAACTCGTCAGCTCACTAGTAGAGACTTTAAGACCTGAAGTGGGTCAGAAAAGGTGAAAAGAGTTGAGAGAAATATGATGCTTGTCAGATCTGCGTCATGTTCAGCAGTGGCAGCTATTAAAGCAGCCAAAATAACCTAAAACCCATCTGCTGCGATGTCTGTTAATTAAAGAACAAAAGAAAAAAAGAGAAAATCAATAACTTTTATAGCTTTAAGGATTTATCTATATTAAGTTATAATTTAGTGTTTGATAACTTTATTCAATTTCCTACTTGCTGAAGGGCACAGGTAAATATGGCATTTATTATAAAGGGTTTATGTGAAGATTTTTTTTAAGTTCACTTAAATTAGAAGTTATATTTTAAAGTCTAATAAATGTTCAGATTAATAGCTCTCAATTACACTGTAATGTTGAATGGCTACAGTCAATGGTTAAATATTAGGAGGGGGGCAATTTTATAGAGAAATCAGTAGTATTGGTATCAGTGATACTTGCCTTCAGTCATAAAAAAATATGTTATTAAACAAATATTAAAAACATACCGCATTTATGTTGTTTCTAGATTGATTTGGAGATTGAATGTAAAGTCATTGCAATATAAAAGTATATTAAAAAAAATAATAATTTTAGGTGGGATTAATCACGATTAATATCAGACTCATTGGATTTAATTACTTAGATTTTTATAGCTTGACAGAACTAAATATAAATTACTTTGTTATTATTATATACATCAGATTTCTTTAAAAAAGTGACAAGATGTTAAGAATTCATCCACAACTATTTCGATATACTGTAAGCGGTTCTCTACAGTATATTAAAATAGTTATGGATGAATTCTTAAAATCTGGTGCAAATAGGCGGTATTAGGATATAGATATCTATTATATACTATATAGACGATATATACATTTATACATATATTATATTATTATGTATACATATATATACATATAGATAGATCTATAGATATAGAGTGGTGTTATACAGACATATACATATATATTAGATATATATATAAGTGCTGTCAAACGTTATCGTGATTAATCGCATCCAAAATAAAGCTTTTATTTTTTTTAGCTTAACAGAGTATAATTTTAGAGATGAACGAGGACAATATGTAAGCTATTCAGACTTTGATTGCAGACATATTGTACAGAAACATTCTTCCCTTCAAACAACTGTTCATCTTTCGGCCGCCCTCAGACATAATTGCAAGCAATTTTATAGTTAATTAATCACTAATTTCCTTCAAAAAGCAACACTTGATGAATAGAGCCTTTTAGGTGAAATAATTTGGTAAAAAAGCAGACACGGGTGAAAAATATTAGGATGAAATATTGTTTACCATTGAAATCTGTAAAACCAATGGAAAAATTCATTTGCTGAGGGTCAGGAATGGAGGGAGGTTTAGGCAAAGGTGCAGACTCTTCTTCTGCTCCCAAACTCTGTGAAAAGACAAATGAGGAACAAGTCATATGAAAGATAAATATGGAAGCTATTTTTTTAACTACAGAAAATACAGTAAAGGAACTATCATCTTATTAAACAGATGTGACATGTATTAATCTTAATATGTGTGCTTCCTGCTTTTGTTCCATATTTTGTGTTCATACTGTTTGCAGCTGACTTATACCATTACTAATTTATTTTGCATTGAGAAAATATACACATTTTGAACTCACCACATCTCATTAATGAAACCGAATGAAAATGTTAATTGCCTTTGTTTGAATGGGATATAAATGTTGTGTTCTATTGAAGTAGCCATAAACACACAAAATGGTAAAAATATAAGCTATTTCATATCTTTTTTTTTTTTTTTACATAAAATCACATAAAGGCATACATTGCACTGATGAGCCAGGTTTTCCCTCTTGAAGATATGAGACACATCGACAGGAAACATACCTGCGTTAGGAGATCCATCTCCTGCAGCATGTCGCTGAACATGGCATCAATGTCATCCATCTGCAACAGGAATAGTTGAAAGATGAGAATTTACATCTTTAGAACAAGTCATGCAATAGGATTGTGAACAACTCTGCTTAAAGACTGTAAATAATGATGTAAGTGCAGCACGGAAAACACAAAGAGAACACAGAACTCAAGGTGTGAACACAGGCCCAGTTTTAACAAATGTATTCTGATCATTAAATGTAAATGCAAACATATTTTCAGTGTAATTTCATTTATTATGTCCATATGCAATACTTTCTCAATCGCAACATTGATAAGTCAAATATTTGCTAAGACTTTATTTTAAGGTGTACTTACTATAGTTATAACAGTAAATAATGCATAATTACAAGTAACTCTAAACCAAAAACCCTATTCCTAACTACCCTATATTAAGAACATATAGTTACTTAGTACATGTTCATATGATTAAACTATTACAACGTCACCTTAAAATAAATAGCAACCAAATATATATATTATTAAATATAATAACTACTATACTGGAGGTTTTCATCATCGACCATGGCAACATACTGCACTGCTTTCATGTCACTACATGCATTCTCTCTTTCTGTATCAGTGGAGAATCGAAAAGCTGATTGGCATCATTTTGTGACTCCACATGTTACTACGACTATGGCTTATGACAGATAGTGTTCATTTTAACATGTATCTTCGTAAACTTTTGTTTACTTTGCAATAAAGACTGGCCAGCTGTACTTATTGTCCCAACCCAGGGCTCTTGAACTGTTGGCCTGTGAGGCAAATATGGCCTGTGACATATTTTGCATGACCATCTGATTGATTTAGATTAATCTGTCACTTTTATTATCTCCTCGTTGTGTTAAACCAATGTGTCTTATGAGCTTGTAGTGCTTATGAAAAGTGATAACATGAAGCATCACTGAATACTCATGCATGCAAACATCCTGACTATGCTTGCTTCTACATACAGCTGTGAGTCAGCATTCTCAGATGAACATCATTAGATCAGTTACTTAGGTTACACTTGATTTCGATAGTCCACTTTAGACATTCTACTAACAGTAACTTTGCAACTACATGTCAACTACATGTCAACTAATTCTCCTTAATGAATACTCCCCCACCCCCCCATGTCTACTAACTCTCAGAGTAGAATGTTAGGGTAGGTTTAGGGTTAGTAGAAAAATAAGTTGACAAAGAAAGTGTTAGAAGATATTAAGCAGATAGTCTACTAATACTCTACTAACTGCTAGTTGACATGTAGTTGCAAAGTTACTTACTGTTAATAGAATGTCTAAAGTGGACTATCTTTAGACACACTACACTACACACACACACACACACACACACACACACACACACACGAGGGTTATGTTGAGGCACTTACAAGCAAATAAAGTGTTACCGTTACTTATCCATTCACCAGTGATTTTATACCCAAATGTCTTACGTTTTGTCAGGAGAAAGGAAGGCTCATTCCATCACTAAATCAATCTTAGACTGACTCTTAAACAAGAGAACAACAGACTCAATGATGCTAGCTTCAAATATAAGACAAATTCAAATTCTACTGTAAAGCAGCTCTAAAATATAATAGGTCCGAGTCAGCTCAAGTCAGTTCAGTGTTGATTCAGTTCAGTTCAATAACTGTGTAAACTTCATCAATTGTAAAACAAGTTCAGGGGCCCATTTTTCGTAGCATAACTCAGTAAGCTGGATTGATGTTGCGATTTGGCATGATCTTGACATTGTTTGGTCTTCGAAGCCTCATCCCGGAGGTGCTGTCAATAGCAACGGTCCAATAATCTTTAACCTGCTCGTGAGCAGGCTTATTCATGGTAAACAGGATTAGATTGCCTGCTTTAAGGGCTAAGAATTGATACTTAAAATCTATAGCTACAACCGCAAATTTTTACAAGAGTACATAACTAATGCAGGGACAAGATTAAAATACTACTCATTTAAAGATTAGTACAATAATGTGGTATAGTCTTTAATCCACTATAGACCCAGCCAGTTTTTACTCACTGAAAGAGATTCGTCAGTTAAATTAAGTACTTCTACCCCCCTTAATGTAATGCGAGTCTACACACATGATACACAGATAAATGTGAGTCTTGCAGTAATTTGAGGGATGACAGTATTATAGGAGTGGCTGAGGACAGCGCAGGAGATGCAGATAAAATGTATCTTGACACTTAAGGAAACTTCATAAATGCTGTCACGTGAAGTCTGCATCAAATTAAATTAAATGCATTGCTAATTACTACATTGAAATAAAAATGTAAAAAAGTGTAGAGGGTGTGACGAATATGAGAAAATCGTGAATATAAATAATTGGGATACGTGTAAAAAATTTAAATAAAACAAAAACAGTGCACATTTCATTTATCTATTATAACATTTATGTAGTTTTGTTCGCTTGGCTGTTTCCTTATAAAAGTCCAAAGATTTGTCAAGTTTTTCATCAGGTGTTTTTTTTTTTATTATATAATGTTATTACGTTGCTGTCTTGCCGCCAGCCAATCACTGCATTGCTGATCTTGGTTTCGAGTATCGATAACCCCTTTTAAACCAACCCATGAATGCGCAGTTATCTCAGATAACTCAATCCAGCCATACTAATCATCAACAACATGTGCGTTCAAAGAACCGAATTAGCCAGATCCTGATTAGCGCGATGATATCATCTTGGATGTGACATTTCATCTCGGATGCAATAAGCGACGTACGAAGAACGGGCCCCAGTTCAGCTATAAGCCTGTAAAAGTTTATTTGTTATTATTATTTTTTCCCCCCCACTGGTGTTGCCATCTGCATAATCTGGCAGCTTTTGTAACCACTGTGCAGAATTGGTCAATTGGATGGTGCAATTTTTGATTACAGCAACGTGTGTTTATAGAGCAGAGTACCTGTGCACAAGTAAAAAAAAAAACATAACCCAAAGCTAAACATTGCACAATATCCATACAGAGGCTAGAGATAAAAGTGTGGCTTGCATAACTAATTCTTTGCCAAGACATGCAGAATCTTGTCCATGAATGCTCAGTACTACCTGAGTGTACAATATTACAGAAAGTATGAATTGCAAGCAAATTAATTTGTTTGAATTCTCTGTCTCATTCTATTGTAAATTTTGGAGATACAGCAAATTAATAAATAAGTTCATGTTCTAGATTAAACTTTCCTTTTCTCACAGTTAAAATATATAAGCCAGTTTAAGATCTGTTAACTAGCGTCACTTCTGATTATTCTATCTGCCCGCATGCAGTTCAGCTATAATAAGACAAACAGTGTCTGTAAATCTTGGTCCAAAATACCCAACTCTGGCCTACTTCCTCCTTTTTCTCCCACATTCAGCAATTCGTTTGTGCAACCATTTTGAATTAATGCACGTTATTACTTTTTAAACATCAACGTCGAGTTGTATCGCATGATTTGTGCCACAGAGATGAATGATTCCTTTAAATCATGTAGCTTATTGAGAAGAAGCAAAGTTTTTCTCCTGGTGGATGATAAAATAGGCAAATCCATAAACTTACACCGAGGGAGCGATTAAAACAATATTGGGAGGATCAGAACTACAATAGTTTTTCTTTTATTTAACCTCTTAAATGCCGGTGGGCCCGTTGGTGCTCTTTTTTGTTGTTGTCTTTTTTCTCTGTCACATATCTTAGTAATAATCATAAATTACATATCATTTGAAAGCTTAAAACCTCAAAATTCATCAACCATTTTGAAATCGGACATTGCGTTACCATGGAAATGGTACTGTAAAATCTTTTGGCAGTCTCCTTCGCCTTAGTGGGTGGAGTCAGGTGTCATATTACAAAATGCATTATGGTCTTTTAGAATCAAAACTTTTTAGAATCTTGACAAAATACATATCGTCGGAAAGTCTCAAGATTCATTATTGTCGTGGTTCTGTACTTAGAGAACGTACGATTGACAGAATTTTAGCTTGTGACATAATCCAAAAGGATAAAGGAGTTTTGATGGCACCCGGTGGCTGTTTGTGGTATAACGCCCTAAATAAAATCTCACAGGAATCAACTTCAAGTTTGGAACATAACTTATTTAGACATAAGGTTTTAATTTTATAGCAATTTTGGATTCAAAAATATTTATTTTATATAAAATGTGGTACAGTGCATTTAAACGTCTTTTGTCACGTTGTGCTACTGTGTGGAGCACAGAGACGAAGGAGCGAAGAGACGAGGAGTAGAATTCAAACCAACAAGCTTTAATGCCATCCAGGGAACAAGGAAAACACATGTAACACGGGTAGACATGTACAATACCGGACGCCGAACTAAAGACAGGGAACACTATTTAAACACATGACAGGATGAGCAGAGGACGAGACACACCTGCGATCAATGGAAATAAAACGGGGAACACCTGGAATCCAATCAGCATAATCAGGACAGGAACAGGAAACTAACCAAATATGGGCATAGGAAGGTACATGGGGAGCAAGACACACAAAACAAGGAACAAAGTTTGACATCTTTAACTTTTTGATACTTTAATATTTGGAAATGATTCCACTTCTGCAATAATCTGCAGATTGTCTTCTTAAAAAAGTCAAGTCCAACCTTAGGTCTGAATTCCAAAGCGTTCATGAATTATAACAATTAAAGTTTGAATAGTGCACTTTCACATCTACATCAAATGCGAGGGGGGCCTAAAGGGTGAATCTAAAGAATATCTTTTATTTTTGAATACTTATACATATTATAAATAAATTATTTATTTAATTTATTTTTGATGTTAAAAATAAATTTTTTTAACATTCACAACACAGGTGATTCTTCATTAAAATAGGAGCAAAACTCCAACAAAAACAAGTTCTTCAGCTGATATTATGTCAGACTAAACTGGCAGAGTCTGTACCACCAGCACCTGTGAGTAAAACAATGCTCTTTTATAATGAAGCACTGCCGTGCAGCCAATAAGAGAGCTGTTTCTGTGCTGCTACACATGGGGAAGTGGTTACAGCGACTTCCCCTCACAAGATGTTGAAAGCATCAAAGTTTCCAACCGGAAACAGATGACACTCACAATGTCTCTGCAACTATCACAACGCGGTGTCTTTTTCCAAACAACTGACAAGTATATGCATCAATATATTATCAGTAGACATACACATTAAAATATAAGCAAATGTCTTAGATTTATGCTACATCGATTTGATGTACCAATAAATGAAGAACCGAAAACATGCAATTGCTCAGTCATGTTGAAACCTTGTCAAGAGTAAATGTTTGGTGACATGTTTGAGGTGATAAGGTCATAAATTCTATATACTGTCTATTTTCAGGTATATTTTCTGCTTCAAGAAAAAAAAAATCTTGTTTTGTTAAGTGTTATGGTAACTATAATATTCCAAAGCAAGGGCATCTGCGCAGGATTTGAAATCTGGAAAGCTCAGTGTTTCCATTTGTTTCACAATTGCATGTGTTTTGAATTAAATATCAAGAAAGTTATTTAGTTATGCTGCAATCAAACCGGTCTTACCTTGCAGGATAACTGTAACAAAGTTCTGAATTTTGTATATTTCGGATATATTTAATTTCATCAACTTGCTCTTTAAAAAGTAAATGTGTTTGGCCCATGTACAACTCATACTAGCTTACTGCGAGTCCCTTGTGACAAGTACACTTATATATAGCATATAGCATAGCACATCTCTCTTCGACAAGCTGCGCAATTTATGTAATCATTCATAATCTGTATAAAATGAAAAGTACAAAATGAGTTACAGTATTTGCCTAAAGTTACTTTGGAGTTCAAATACCTACCTTAAATGCAATAGTAATAGTGACGCTTGCCTTAGCAAACACTATCAATAAGAGTTTATTTCTACAACAGACCGAACTAATTTGTTAACACTATATTAGGACTCAACAATTCCTCGACCTAGTTGCACAGTTTAGCTATGCTTATTTACAAGCATATTGGCTATTTAAAGCATATTTTAATGCCTTGTTCTGCATGACCATATTTTAGATCCCATAATCATGCCTAACTCATTTTAACAATCTACCTTGCTAACTATTAATAAGAAGCAAGTTAGCAGTTTATTGAGGGAAAACTGTTAATTTTTTAATTATGTTTTTCGCTATTCTAATCTGTTTTTTCTCTATAATATGTTGCCTCGCAATTGTTCTTTTTTGAGCGCGTCTTGTTAGCATTTACCACAGAATTAAATATTAATGTAAGACGTTAGAAAACCTACAAACAATATATGTTGGGCAGCTTCCGTGATCGACGAAAATAACTTAACTCATTTTCACAGTTCTCTGTCAAGTCAAGTCAAGTCACCTTTATTTATATAGCGCTTTTAACAATACAGATTGTGTCAAAGCAACTGCAACAGCCTTAATTTAGAAATAGTGTGTCAAGATTTGCTAAATGTCAATTAGTAATATATCTCTCATGTTGCAGTTAAGACAGTTAGCATTGGATTAAGTGATGGCAAACATCGTCCAGCTCAGTTTAGTTTAAATAGTATTTTTGCAATCATTTGCAATCAAGTCAACTATATAGCTGGAAATGATGTGTCCCCAACTAAGCAAGCCTTAACTTCCAACGTGCGGTGGATCTGAATTGGGTGAGTTCTCAAATGGAGAAATGGAGAATTTTTTTTTTCTCCATCTCAGAATGGAGAAAAAAATCTCTGTGTAGCCTAGTAGCTATAATGTTGCTGCAGTAATGCTTTTTAAAATCGCCGAGATGCCATCATTCCTTAGTAGTTATTTTAGTCTGAGGAAAACAGTCATTACAGACCCAGACAGACTGTTGACTTTGGGGTAACCTGATAGAAAAACAGTCTCCTGTTTGTTTCTCCATCAAGCACTCGGGCACAGTGTTTTAGCTCAGCTGGTGTGCCGTTCTATGATTCCTGTCGCAGTGCTTGTATACTTTAGCTGTTATGCTTGAAACACTAAACCTCTTCATCATAAGTACAGCCTGAGACGGAAAAAAAAAGTATGCTTTGAGGCTAAAACTTATGCATGTGGAATATTTTTCTGGATGATTTTTTGTATTATTCAGTGGATAGTCCAAAACTACTGGGTTTGATACTTGGGGTGGGTTGGTAGCCAAAAGATCACACTGAGAGGGGGTGTTGGGGTTGTGTTTGATTTGGGTCGTGTGGTTGGCTGTGTGTCAAACATGTAACAAGATATGAGTTGATTAATTGCTCCTGTTCAATAAGTACTAGATTCTAGTAGTTTAGATCTTGGCCACAGTGGCCGGCCTGGCACAGGTTAACAACTAGGCGCAAAACAAATCGGCGCCCCCAAAAGGGGGCATCTTAGCTGGGCCAATCAGTATTATAGTGCATCAGTCATTACAGGACAGGTGGAGAGTAGTCCTGCAGCAGCCGGGGCGACGCAGGGACGCCTTTTTTCATAAAAACAATTAAAATGACTTATTTATGACAACAATTTACAGAACTGTGGAATTAGACAAGTCTTAGGCACCAGAGACACTACTAAATCATCTTGTTACTTGATTAGAGTCAGCTGTAACAAGTATTTGAACAGAATAGACAACCCACTGAATCTAGTCCTATTTGTCTGAGGAAAAAACATCACTTACCTTGGTTTATCTGGCAGCTTTAATGACTAGGTGATGGGGTCATAAATAAGTTTTCTGTAAAATGCCTCTCTTTCCTGTTTAACGGTGGACACCACCCAACCCACATGCAGCAGGGTGCTGAGCTGTAGCACTTCTGTTAGTCACTGACACTTCACTTACTTCCTGCCTGACACGGAAGTTCAGGTCTAAACCTGTTTCTGCATTCCATCTGACGCTGAAAAGTAATGGCACAGTTGAGATTGTGCATGAGACAAGCCAACCATAGCTAGTTTATTATTTCTCTTTAGATTACATATTGGTCAATGATTGATAAGCATTTCTCTCTGTTAATAATTAATGCCATTTTTATGACACATGCTTCAACATAAAGTGAATGTCATTTTTATAAACCTGCTTGCTAGTGCATTTTTGTTGTGAAGGCAATTGCATGCCTGAATGAAGTATACAAATCATTAATGTTATAGAAGTAGCTCACCCAAAATGAAAATGTAAGTTGGAGTTTGTTTCTTCATCAGAATAGATTTGGAGAAATTTAGCATTACATCACTTGCTCTCCAATGGCTCTGCAGTGAATGGGTGCCGTCGGAATGAGAGTCCAACAGCTTGATGAACATCATCTTCAATTAATTCTCAAACCACTTCCTGTGACTGAAATTCATTGTTGTATTGAGCAAATCCTTCATTAAGGTGTTTTAACTTTAGAATCCGTTGTTGTCCCCTCCACCAACACTTCCATATTGACACATTGTTCCTACGTTTTTGTGTCTTGTTTTCACTTTGTTCTTGTGGCAATATTTTTTTCTATACCTTTCTGTATTACAGACGATATACTTTTTTCATATAGGACTGAATAGCATCCGGTCTCCTATGCTCATTCCTTTCTTTTTCAAGCTAAACTCATAGAATAGAGACTGTCCAACTTAATCATGCCAAGACAAGGATTTACCGATGTTTCTTTAGTCACCTTTATTTGTATAGCACTTTATACAATACTGATTTTGTCAAAGCAGCATTACATTGTCAAACAGGAAAATAGTTAGTCAATAATGCAAGAATAACAAGGTTATTTTTCCAGCTAAAGTCAGTTCATCCATTCATCTCTCTTCCAATAGTGTCTGTGCAATCAGTCAATTGTCCCCAACTAAGCAAGCCAAATGTGACAGTGGCAAGGAACCAAAACTCCCTCGGTGACAGAAATGGGAAAAACCCTTAGGAGAACCCAGCTCATCTGGGTTCTCTCGCCAGAACGAAAACCAGCATGGATATGCAATCATGTGGCTGTGCAAACAATCTCAGGTCCATGCGTTGTGGTGAGTGGAAGCACTGTGTAGAAGATGCATCCAATTAAGGCCACTTTGGGAATTTCTTCTTAAGCAATACCAAACTTAATTGGTTTAGCACAAGTCCTAAAAGGACACGTTTCATACATTTAAGGACCATTCGATACAACCACACATGTACTGTATTACGTCATCTTCACATGGCTGTAAGCCTACTGTATCCAAACTTTATACTCTTTTTAAAAGAGTATGGGAATCTCACCATTTGCAACTAGTTATCTGCTCTTATTAGGACTTTTTACTACTTTGTTTCTTTATTCTCCCTATGAGCTTTCCTTAGAAGCCCCTTCCACTCCAGTAGAGAAATAGACCCCTTTTTTTCTTCGGTTGAGACTCAACTGTATGGCACAAACCAAAACATCTGAACACCAAAATAATGCCTTATTTTTTTTGTTAGTCTGTAACCAAGTACTGACATGATTTCAACACTAAAAGTTGATCCATCACACAAGAAACACAAACGTGGATTACACTTAAACTCTGTGGACCTGGATACGGGTCCAAAATCGCGTTAAAAATGTTAAAATGAAAGTATTTGATATATATACAAATACCATTTAATATCAGTGTGTTCTTATTGATTGTGTGACTGACTCCAACCACAAAGGCACATATGTTCATCTAAAAGAATAGTTTATCCATTACATCACTCTGCAGTGAATGGGTGCCATCAGAATGAGAGTCCAAACAATTCCATTATTGAGACGTTTTTAATAATGCTTTCTATTTAAAGTTAAAACACCTTGATGGATTTATTCATTACAAAGACGCAGGCGTTCCTTCACTAAGATTTTCTTGAGGTGGTTACGTGTGGTTTCTGTCTTGTAATGCTACATTTCTCTAAATCTGTTTCGATGAAGAAACAAACTCATCTACAACTTGGTGGGCCTGAGAGTAAACTAGCACATTTTAATTTCTTTGTGTGAAATTAAACTATTAAATGAACTATTAACTATTCCTTAACTGACTAATTCTATGCAGAGAATAAAAGCAGATTATAAACAGCTGGAGAGGTGAGCACATTTGGCAAAAAATGACAGCTTAGCTCATGAGTCATGGCCTGATCTGAAAATTGAACAGACATACTTAAGCACATTTCATAGAAAGTACACTAGGTCTCAAGTGACTCCAAAGGCCCTTATGGTGGGGTAAGAGGGGACGTGGTCTTTAAAAACCATTAGGCCACAGTTGACTCATTATTCTGGTTTAACACGGGTCTGTACTATTCAGCACTATCAAACACTCTGGTCCTTCATTACAGTCATTATAATGGAAAATACACATTTCACAGCTTAAACCATCATTGTAACCTAATTAAAATGTCTTAGCAACTCAAACTTCACATTCTTATATCTTGATTATTGTGTGCATATGTGTCCAAGCAATAGCACCCCCTGCTGAAATCAGCTGATATAAAATCATCCAAGGAATAGTGGAAGAATTGTTTAGAATATTCAAACAGCTATGTATAGTGCAGGGTATGGCTAAACATCATCCTTAAATGACTGCATTTCTTTCAGAAATGTATTATTTATTTATTTATTTAAACACAAAAGAAGATATTTTGAAGAAAGTGGATAATCAAATACTGATTTCCATAGTATTTTTTGTTGTTGTTGGATTTAATTATTCTTTTTTTTTTTTCTGTATTATGGTAGTCAATGGGGACCAGCAACTGATTGGTTACCTACATTCTTCAAAATATATTCTTTTGTGCTCAGAGGAAAGAAAGAAACTCAGTTTTGGAACAACATGAGTGTGAGTAAATGATGGCATAATTTTCATTTTTGGGTGAACTATCTCTTTAAAGTAAAAATGTGAAGTTGATTTTTCATTATTTGCCTTTTTTGATGATTATCCAAATTTCAAGATGCATATATAACATTACAGCCAACAATAACTCAACAATCTCATTTTGCCTTTAAATATATATTTTGATTAACCAACACCCCATAGAAGATCCTAAAGCCATGAATGCTAATTAAAGCTCTTTAATTATTAGTCAGCAAGAGCTCTGGATTCCCATCTCTCCTCTCCGAATGTATGTCTAGTATAGCAGGTTGAACTCTAGCAAATAAACTTTGACCCTTTATGACTTTTTCTTCTGCATGACAGATTCTGAATGACAGACAACAGCTGTTTAAACAATCAAAATCCGTCTGGCCTTAAAAAAAAAAAAAAAAAAAACTGACATGGCCACAAACAAAGGTGATACTGGTCTTAACACAAGTTCTCATTACCCAAGAAGACACCTCTAATAAAAACTTGCACAGCACCCTATAAATTCCTGTCTTTGGCCAAATTGTTGAACTGTGGACTTATTATATGGGTCGTTGTTAAATAGGAAGAGCTGGCAAAAATACAATTGATTGTCTTTTGGTGTGGTTTTGGCTGAACCATCCTTTTCAGTGAGAGATTGTTATGTGTAAACCAGACTTTTTGTGTTAAAAGTGTCAATTCGAACATTGTCAAATATATCACACTAAAAGAAAAATAAACATCAATGGTTGAAAAACATATGAAAGACAGGGAGAATGAGGGGTTAAACTCAGGCTGGGGAAACCTGATGCTAATTGAGTCTTTGGAATGTCCCATAAGGGCTGTGTCCTGAAACTTAGCGAGCTGCCTAAATAGACTGCATTGTTGGCCATGATATGCGGGTACAGCAGTTTTAGGACATTATTTGGTGCTTTATTGGGCATTTTAGGAACTTGTAGACATTGTAGGTGCATGCAGGGTTTTTGGGCATCATGCATGTAGCAATTTTGGGTGTAATTAGCACACAGAGCAACATAAGTACACATGTTGGGCACTATATGTGTGTGCAGGACAAGAGAACTCCATTTACCGTGTCTCAAAACTAAACTGAGCTTCTTACCTAAACAGCATTTTTGGATGTCATAGCATTCCTAAATGCATCCAAAAATGCAACATAGGCCCATGATTCCCACAATTGCTGCTTACATTGCCCAAAAAATATGTTATTGTACATATGATGCTCAAAAATGATGTATGTGTGCATAGATGTTCAAAACAGTTTTTCATCTGCCTGTCATGGGCAAAAGTGCAGCTTGTACGTCACCAATTATGCTTAAAATGCTACATAAAATTATGATTCCTAGAAATGTTGCATGTACATGTGGTGCCTAAAAATGGTGCCTAGATAGGGAGCTCACCAATTTTTGAGAAACAGCCCGTGACGTTCTCCTTCAGAAGTGTTTAGAGTGGCTCACACACACACTCCAGTGGAGTAGAGATGCTCACCTCCTGCTGTATTTTCGCTGACATTCCAACAGAAGACAGCTGCAGGTAAAATCATCTTACTATTTAAAGGGTTTATCTGCGGATTTAAACATACAAGAACAAAATCAATACATCTTTATGTTCCGGATCAGGCTGGACTAAATGATAACAGAGTTTTTTTCTGTGCTTTTAGTGTATAGTGTGTAATGTCAATCGGCTCTTTTAAACGCGTTTTTCCACACGAGTCATAATTGTTATATTGTTTATTTAGGTGGATAAATGATTAAACAATGTCATCATCCAAAAATACGCTTTTGTTGCTGGTTTATGTATTATGCACGTTCCGCTCTGCGCGCTCGGGGGACTCTGGAGACGCCAGACCCTGCTCTGGATTTCACTGTCCGGGGGGGAGATCGGCCAGACCACCGCAACAACACAATCCGACAACACAGAGCAGATCAATAAATCACCATCATGCCCCCTCCAGCTTTCCATCGGAACATCACGCAGCGCTTCTGTCCCAGCGCGGGCGGTCTGGAGACCAGACAAGGGAAACCGTCCAGACGCGCGTCGCTGGATTTTTTGGTCCTGTGTGCACAGACTGTATTACTCCTCAAAGACCAGACCATGTTATGAACGAAACCAGAGAATGTAAAGGAACTGAGTGCCGTCTGCCTATGAGGATACGACTGAAGCCCCAAACGAGACCCTGTGCTGGAGACGGGTGTGTGCTCGGGACCAGCCAACCGCCCCTCATCCATGTGGCAGACAGAGCCGCTCAGTTTCTGGGGGAATTTCCGGACATTGGATATCCCGCATCAGAGAGTGGGCCTCCTCTGGGAGTTCAACTCACTTGTGACATCAAACCAGGTGAATTGTGGTTCCAGCTGTTCTGCACTTGAATTAGAGTATCTTGTTTCAAAACTGGTGTAACAATTAAGTAAACAGAGTAGGCTATTGTATTAATATAGTTTATTAAAAATGACATATAGCATTTACATATATATATAGCATAGTATTACCATGTGCTTTATTAAACCAAGGTAATATCATGGTATTGTCTACAGTACCTTGGACTGTGTAATATATCTTACACCATTTAAAAATACCATGGTATTATTTGAAGTATATTGAACCATGTAATGTACCTTTCCACTATCATAAAGGTACCATGGTATAGGTTTTTGGTCATGTACTGTGGTAATTTCATGGTATAAATCAGGTCCTTCCAGCCTACAAAGTCACCTGATTATTTTAGTTTTACATATTATATTTTAATAAAATGATTGGTTTACTTTTTAAATTTATTTTAAGGTGTCCTTTTTTGTTTACCACCGTTAAATGTACTTACTAGTATAATTAACAATTTAATTTATGGCCTATTACATGCAATAACCCTCAGTAACCCTCAGCCAAACTCCAATCCTAACCCTAACCATATAGTAAGTATATGTAGTTCATTAATATTACTCAGTACTTATATGTATGATTACACTGTAACAAGGACACCTTAATATAAAGTGTAACCAAATTATTTTTATTAAATATAATTATACATTTATAGATGATTGGATTTATTTGAATTTAATTTATATCATACTTTTTCAAAGCCCCTGCAGACAACTGGTTCTGGTGTTTGGTAGTCTAATCCAAACTGCCAAGAGGAAATCTCTTTAATGAAGAAGGGTGCAGACCTGTTTTTGCTTGTGTGAGACATTTAAGTAAATTTACAGACATCACATTTTCTTTGAAAAATATGAGATGCATGCCACAGGCTGGAGAGAGTATACAGTACAAACTATCAGGCTCCATAAAACTTATTAAACTTATACTTTATTCAATTTTCACGTAAGTAGTGGAATTTGCATGCATCAATGATTAGCAGAATTTGACAGCTGGCCCTAGAACTATTATTGCAATCATACACATCTGCTTGGCTACACAGAGGGTCGTAGAGCTGCAGAACCGCTGGCAGTCAGCTGTCGAGAAATTGCAGACTACTTTGATCTATTTCTATAGTTTTAGCACAGGATTTGAATTTTTTTTTTTTAAATATGGGAGGGAGGAATCATTTTTGGTTTAAAAAATGATGAAATCACTTTGACCTTCACGTATCAAAATTATTCAGAGAATTTCTTGTTTGGATCATATTTAAATAAACTATTAGTGTTGATTTACTTCAAAATAATTGTTCTTATGTATAGCAAAATATATTTACTATTTAGTTTGATGGGACCAGTGTATCTATTAATGGAAATGTATATTCCTTTCTGAAAGCTCATTATACACTTGTATTTTATAATAAGACATTATAGGGCTGTTACGAATAAAATGAAATCAGTAGTAACAAAACCGATCTTTCCACTGCAGAAGAAACAGAGAAGCAGCTGAAGTGGCATTTAGATGCAGCAAGTGACTGTCTTAATGTGAATAATTGAGGCATTCATTCAAATGATTCGTTCAGACTGCTGATTCATTCAAAAATGAAGCAAGTGCTTCATGAATGGACCAGTGAATCATTGATTCAAATGATTAATTCAAAAACGCTGAATCATTCAGTAAGGAAGGACTGTTCTGCTGTGATCTTTGTTTGGAATTATTTGGAATTGGCAAAAACAGTCAACAGTGGCAATATTGTAAGTCACTTAATATTAACTATTCGTTTGAAATCTTGTATAAAATTGATGTCAAATTTGCAATCTTGGTTTTCAGGGAAAACTGCACTCTCTTAGTTGTGTCATGCTGCTTAAATATATGTTATAAATATAAAAACTAAATTTTTACCGCAGTATGTTTCTTCTGTGTGCAGTTGTGTTCATTTGTTTTGATTTCTTGTTACTGTCAATACATTATCTATTAGCTATTTATAGCCATTTACACAAAATGTAATAAAATCAGAATCATTCTCATCTAAATTTCGGTGCTTCCCTAATTAGATGTTTTAATCAAATTTGTTGTCTGGTCAGGCGAGTAAAATTCTCTTTCACTTGCCCCTTCAAAAAATCCACTTCAAGACCAGCATGAATGTCGAGCCCTGTTACTGTATATAAAATTCAACCCACCAAAGTGGCTAGTGGGAATGACCACTGCTGAGATCCACCCGCATTTGGTGGGTTGGCGGGTGTTAATGTCAAGCCCTGGTTATAGCCACTTAGTTACTCTTTCCTTATTTTACTAGGAGAGAATGAGGTCCCTGCCGAGGACGCACTTATCCTACATCTACAGCTGGCAAAGGGACAAGAGAAGCTGGTGGAGGCTTTGAGAGCTCAGCAAGTAGTGATTCGTGATCTGCAGCAGAGACTGGTGGAACAGCAGGGGGCCCTCCTCTCCCAGCAGCGGGAGATACTCGACCAGCAGCGCCGCATGTATGAGCAGATGGATGTTGTGAAGGCTCAGTACGGTCTGCTTTCTGAGACCGTCAAGCAATTCTCGTTCCAAGGCTTGCAGGGAGAACTGCAAAGTTATTTTGAAGGCCACCTGGTCGGCCTTCAGAACCAAGCACGTAGCCACCTGCAAAAGTCCTATGCTGTGCATAAGGTAGATGTAGATGCCAAAGTGGTGAATGTAGTTGGAGATGCAGGTCACCCTGTGTTGGGCTGTCAAATTGCTTGTGGGCCTGAAGAATACTGCGACTTCCGGAAGGATCCACCACAGTGTGAAAGGTGCACTATGTGTCCCCCTGGATTCTTCCTGGTGTCGCAATGCTCCCCGACTGCTGATAGGATGTGCCAGGTGACAGTGTGGCAGCAATTGTATTATGCATGCAACACATAAGATTTCAATGAAGAGCAGACTAAGTTATATGTCTTAATCTTTAACATGTCTTTGAGTAACATGAAATCTATCAACAGGACAGGGATGAATGCCTAGAATTACCAAGCCTGTGTGGAGAGCAAGTAAAATGTCTTAATACCCCAGGTAAGCAAAAAGAAAACTTAATGCCACCCAGTGTCTTCCTTTAAATGGTCTCTTGGGATTCACCAAGCTACTTTTTGTTTCGTTCTTCAGGAGGGTTTCGTTGTCTTGGTGTCTCTGAAAGGGAGATGTCCACAGGGCTGTGTGGTCATGAATACTTCTACAATCAGGAACTTCAGGAGTGCCAGGCTTGCTTAGACTGTGATGGCGAGCCTGTTGGCATTCCTTGTACTTTCACCAGTGATGCTGTATGTGGAACTGTGACTGAGAACAAGCTCTCGCAGTCTTGGACTGCTTCAGTTGCCATACCACCTACAAAGTCGAAGAGTACTTCCATCTATCCAGGGCTACAGCTCAATATTCATGGCAAAGAAGGAAACAACCTGCTGACCAAACATGATGATTACCTCAACCTCCAACAACATGGACTGGTCTGGATAGACTACAACTTTGCACTAAAGCATAGCTGCAGGAACTTTCTCCAAGTTGGGATATGGATAAACGGCAGCGAAGAGGAGGGTAGAGACCTCAGCGGAGTTCGAATTGAGCAACCTGAAAGGAAGTTCTTCCAGGGTGTGACTGTAAGTACAGCAGTCGAGGTGGAACCCAATCATACTCTGACACTCATGCTGAAGAGTCCCAACCAATACTGCAACCAGAGTAAAGATATTCAAGCCTATGAGCTTGGAGGAGCTTCGTTCAGCTTGGTCTGGCTATCCCATGACACTGGCGCTGTGGCTATGACTGCTCAGATGTCCACAGCAGCCCACTACCAGAGCAAACTATCGCCCCACCTTCCGTATAGCCACTGTCTCTGATCCCTACATAGTGGCCCTGACCCATGACAGCCGTGGGGTGCGTTTCACGGAAACCGGTGTGGTGAAGTTTGTACTCCAACAGGCCATCTATTCAATGGGCCATTCTTGTGTTCGAGAAGGTTTCTCGCTGATTGCCTACATCAACAGAAATGGCACTAACCAGGAGGTGCTACGCTCCTTTAAGTCTGGTGTTAACTACAGAGACACCTCCATCACCCTTTCTGGGGCCACAAGGGTAGACAGCGAAGACAGGCTCAATTTTGAAGTTATCGCCCCATCTCAGTGCAATGTCCGCTACTTTGGTGATAGTTCTGGTATTAGTATGCTCAGCTTGATCTGGATCCCTACTGCTGTCTCCTCCATGTTCACCGCCACTGTCTTAAGAACAGGTCTACCCTCTGGGGCAGTACGAAATAAACCCCTGCTCTTTAGGCAGATGAGCCCGAATACAGACCAAATGCAACTAGCTGGGTCAGGTGAGCCGCATGCTCAGAGAAACTTTGTGTTTTCTGAGCCCGGGACGATCAGTGTGGCCCTCAACCTAAAACTGATCCACTCCTGCAGTGTGGTGAAGCTGACCCTTTACCAGCAAGGTACAAATGGAGGTCAGGCCACATCCTTGGCCCAGCAGGTGGGTGGACATATGCCTGAAGGTAGTGAATGGGCCAGCGTGGGGCTGAGAACTTCTTTCGAAGTGCAGAATGGTGCTGCCATTTATGTTTCTCTGGACTGCGTTCGTGGCCGGATCAACCAGATCACCCATGAGGGAGGCACCAACATCTCCATTCTTTGGTTGGCGTCATGATCCCAAGTATGCAATCTTAGATCTAAGGTGTTGTAATTAACTGAAAAATTGCTTTGGAAAAACTGAAGCTTTCATAAGACAAAGAAAACTTTATACGGATGGACTATCAAAAAATGGTTCATTTTTAATAGCTGAAATGCAAAGGTGCTATTAATACTCCTCTGGTATTCAGATTCAGTATTTATTGGTGTTATGTGAGGAGCAAGGGGGATGTATTATATTGTAACAATTCAGTTACAGAAACAAAAATATGAATACATTTTTTTCCTGGCTGGAACAATGAACTAATATAAACTTTAAAAACTTTGGCTGGTTGAGCAGTGACCAATTTCTTTCCCAAGGGAGTAAATGCTTTTCATATCTGTTTGATTTGGAATCAGTGTAAATGTTCACAAACAGTATTATTGTGTGTGTTTGTTAGAAAGTATGTTTGTTAAAGAGTAAGAATGTGTATTTGTGTGCCGATGTGATGATTTAGCTGCACTTTATCAATACTGAAGTGCAGTATGTTGTACAGTGCACAATTTTGTGTTTGCCTTTTTTTTTAAACATCTGGGATTCAAATAATATAGCTTGATCTAGATAGGCACATTATTGGCTTATATTTTTTATTTTATTATACTTTCAGTTCTTGAATATTCATATTTAGTACTATGAATGAATACTGCTGACCTTAATATCCTGTCACACACACACACATATACACACACAGCACACATCTATATTATATAATAATATTATATTAAACAGACACATGTGTCCATTCATGCTAAGTTACAGTATGTGGCATATGTCTTCTATTACTCTGAATACTGTTGCCATGTCTTGTCTTTGCATACCATGTTTAATTGCTTCTGTATGTTCTCAAAATACAGATATAAACAGTGAAAGTAACAACTATTTGGCAACATTAATGTCATGTCTGCCTTAAACCTGCACAATTTGAAGCAACAACTGGTAATATTGTTGAATGAAAAAAAATGTAGTGTAAACTTTTATTAAACACAATTAAAGTCATAACTATTTTGCCAGAAAAAATAATATGCTTAACATTTTATTAAAGCTTTTTGGTGGATCTATGAAATACAATCTACTTGAAAGACCAAATGGACTGTACTATTCGTACAGTATATTGTAACCATGTTCTATACTTGTTTAGAAGAGAACAAGTTATTTTCACTCCATTTTTACATAAAATATTGCTTGATAATGTCACCTTGGTTGATTTGTAAAATCTAGCATGTTACATGTGGTTGTTATTGGATTTATTTGAGGACACTGGTTGTTTCGTAATTGCAAATAAAATACACTTACCAGTTTTTACTAACCCATACATTCAGGATCCAGGTGTCCACCCATAGCTGATTCCAGATGGGTACCAGACATCCTTCCACTAGGCAAAGCATCAACCTCAAGAGGGCAGCAGTTTGGTGAAACCTCAAATGGCAGTACTGTAACAGTAAAGGACATCTTTATACTGAACTACTAAAGTGTGATAAAGAGCTATGTTCATCAGAGCTAATAGTGCCTGAGATGTATTTGCAATACTTTTTCTTGGAAATATTTGGTAGTACACATGGTAGTAAAAACAATTGAATATTTGCTGAAACATGACGAACAGTGCTTAAATTAGCAAGAAAACTGAATGTGAGAAACAACAGAATGTATTTGTCTGCAACGGGAATGGAAAGCAGGTGTGTGGCGTGCTGGAACCAGATGTTTCTGGTGTAGATCAAATTATATGTTGCTGCATACAAAAAATATCCATATAAAACACTATGTTTAGGAAGAGAGACAGATATCAACTAGAGAGAGAGAGGGAGAGAGAGCTGTATAAATAGTTAATATGGATGTTTTTATTTCGATATGTGATTTTTAGATTGTGGAGGATTGTTTTTAGCTCTTTTACAGTATGTTTTACAGTATACAAACAGGCTAACATTTAATCAAAAAGTACTACTAATATACTAATAGAAAGGCAATCAAAAAGTACTATACTAAAATACTAATACAAAGGTCTTTCAAAACAGAAAATGAAGATCAGGTTTTCTGTTTTAAAATTTATAAACAGTTATCGATGCCAAAGGAAGGGTTAACTGGGAAATATCTCTCTTGACAGCATAATTATTTTGATATGTGTGGTGTTTATGCTGTGTTATCCTCTCCAAGCATCTCTGCCCAGTTCACATAAAGCAGACCATCTAAATCTTCATTAAGATCTGTAAACAGACCATTTGCTCTTACACAAATTAAAATATTTAATGACAATGGATTACAACTGCAGCAAGAGCCTAGACGTAAACTCAACTGCTTGGATGCTCTCATAAAACTGCTCAAATATATACACATTGAAAAAAAAAGTGTGTACAGAAATACATTTGATGTACATTATAAATCTATAGATTCTCATTGCAAGTTCATAAAATGGCAATGCATTTTTGTTTGATTTTGACAAAAGGATTGACAGCATACAAATTCTGTACATAGAGAGTAACTTGTATATCTGGATGAATGTCTGTTTAAAAGAAAAGTTAAATAAAAATAAAAAACAAGAAAAGCATATTCTTGTCACTGATGTCTCACACACCTCTCTTTTTATCGCCAATTTCATCATCTCCCTCCTCTCCTCCATCTCATCTCTTTTTGTTCATTAGGCTGTTTAGTGAGGCATGTTAATGAAGACCAGCAGGTCACCACGCACAAACAAAGAGAAATTCACAGTCTGCAGCTCATGAAAGTCTTTTCAGTCTCACCAACCACAAAGACCTTCCTCCCACTCAGCAACATTTTCCAATGAACTCATAAAGATGAACATATTGTGTTTCCTACAGAAAACATATTAGGTGTCTGTGCGGTATTATAATCATTGCCCAGATATAATGTGATGGCACTCATTTCACACTGTGTTTGGATTTCTGTTAGAACATTGGCAAAAAAAAAAGTGTCCAGTTAATTAAATCCATGTTTAGTAAGTGAGTTTATTAAGATGTAACTATTAGTTTGGCCACTAGCAATGACTCCATATTTCTTAGCACATTTTTAAGATAAGCATCACTATTACTATTGCTCATACTCAAGGTTAATGATTCCAACAAAACTCTAGGCTCTAACCATGTAGATATGGATTTACCCATTGTATCATCTGCCAGGAGAAAATCTGATAATTTAGAATGTGTCACTACAGTATGTGGTGGATGGTTGCCAGGGCATTACACATTACTATGTGGTTGGTAAGATGTTCTGAGTGTTTTTAGTGCTTGCTGTGCGGTTGCTAGGGTGTTCTTATGGCTAAGTAGTGTTTTATTTTATTTTTTTACAATGCAGTTGCTAAGGTGCTGTGGGTGGTTGTCAGTGCATTACTATGTGGTTGTTTGTCATGGAATTACTGCTGTTGCTAAGATGTTCTGAGTGTAGCAACTACTTACTAAACCACAAGAACACCCTAGCAACCACACAGCAATGCACTAGAAACACTCAGAACATCTTACCAACCACACAGTAATGACCTGGCAACCACCCACAGCACCCTTAACAAGAACATACTATAGCAAAACCTTTCTAAATTATCAGATTTTCACCTGGCAAATGATTAAATGGAAAAATAAATACTTGGAGGTGGGCTCTTTTAACTTGGAGCATAAAAAAAAAATTTGCCAGCCAAAATTTGCAACTAGCCAGTACACCCTACCAACCGTATAGCAATGCACTAAAAACATTTTGGACATCTTACCAACTGCATGGTAATACCATGGCAACTACCCACAACACCCTTAACAACCACATAGCAACAGTCAAAAAACACTACTTTGCGACACCTTAGCAAGTACATATCGCCCACAAGAACACTATAGCAACAACACAGCAATGCACTGTAAACACTCAGTGCATAACATCTTACTAACAGCAAAGTAATGCCATGGCAACCATCCACTACAGCCTTAAAAACCACATAGTAACACTCAAAAAAATACAACATCACCTTAGCAACTACTGTACATATTAATCACAAAAACACTATAGCAACCTTAAAGGAATGCATTAAAAACACTTACCAACAGCATAGTAATGCCATGGCAATCACCAACAACACCATTAACAACCAAATGGCAAAATTCAAAAAGCATTACTTAGCAACAATTTAGCAACTATATATCAACTACGAAAAAATCCTTAGCAAGTAGCCAACCACGAGAACATTATAGCAACCACAAAGCAATGCACTGAAAACAATTAGAACATCTTAGAAACAGCAGTAATTCAATGACAACCAAACCTTAGTAATGCCCAGGCAACTACCCACATCACCTTAACCACAACATACAACACTCAAAAACACTACTTAGCAACACCTTACTTATTAACCATGAGAATACCCTAGAAACCACACAGCAACATACTAAAAACACTCTGAACATCTGACCAACTGAAAAGTAATACCATGGCAACCATCCAAAACACCCTTAACAACCACAACCTGTAGCAACACTCAAAACACACTATTTAGCAACACCTTAGCATCTACATAGCAACACTAAAAAAAAGCATCACCTTAGCAACTACTAATTACCTACGAGAACCCCCTAATAACCATATAGCACTGCACTAAGAACACTACCAACTACATAGTAATGTCCTAGCAACAACAACATACTATGGCAACACTCAAAACACACTACTTAGCAACACCTTAGCACCTACATATCAACACTAAAAAAACACAACTTAGCATCACCTTAGCAACTACCATGACAACACCCTAGCAACCACACACCAATGCACTGAAAATAATCAGAACATCTTACCAGCTGCATAGGAATGACATGGCAACCACCCACAACACATTTAAAAACAACACAGGGAGGTGTTTTTTGTTGGTACTTAGCAACACCTTAACACCTACATAGCAACACTAAAAAAAAAAATAACACTACATAGCAACACAAAAACTACTTAGCAACACCTTAGTACCTAATAATTAACAACGAAAACACCCTAGCAACCACACATCAATGCACCAAAAGCACCCAGAACATCTTACCAACTGCATTATAGTAATTCCACTTAAAACACACTACTTAGCAACACCTTAACAACTACATTTCAACTCACATTCTCTTCAGAAAATGTAAAATCCAGTTTGTATTACAAAGCTATTCTAGTCACAGAACAGAATGACACTGACTGATTTGTTTTTAGTTATAAAGAGCCAAGAATATAAAATAACAAAATCAAGTGAAAGAACAGGAATGTGTTAGCATTGCTCCAAAACATGGCAGAAACAAGGCTCTTGTCCTGGAACAACAGGCAGCTCAGGATCTGACAGGACATAAGATGTACTTGGAGTAGTTTTAAAGAGCTGAGATCAGATCTATTCCTCTGTGAGTGCTGAGGTTAACTGCCTTCTGCAGCAGCCACTGAGAGATTAAGTGTTTGTAAACAGCTGTAAACAAATTACCTTCAATATACAGTCACAAGCTGGCTACTTTGAGCATAATTTGCATTACGGTGTCAGCATAGCTTATGCCATTATAAGTTTGTAGCCTATGGAACACATATGGGTTCGGGGACCGTACGATTGGTTAATAGTTTTGAAAGGAGTTTCTTATGCTCACCAAGACTGCATTATTTGAAATACAGCAGTAAAGCAGCAATACTGTGAAACATTAGAATATATGTTTTCTATTTTTAATAATATTAACTTTATTTATTCCCTAATTGCAAAGCTGAATAGTCAGCGCCATTCCTATTTTTCATGTCTTTCAGAATCATTCTAATCTTCTGATTTGCTGCTCATAACTTTATTTGTTTGCATGGTTTAGTACATTGCTAGCATGTTTTAGCATGAGTTGACACACTGCTAGCATATTTAAGAATAATTTAGCATCTTGCTAGCATGCTTTAACATGCTGCCCTGTTGAAAAAAACAGCATATGCTGGTTAGGTATGTTTTGACGCTGGGGTGCTGGTTTAAGCTGGTCCTTTGCTGGTTTATGCTGGTCCTTTGCTGGTTTAACTGGTCCTTTGCTGGTCCTTTTGCTGGTTTATGCTGGTCATGTGCTGGTTTAAACTGGTCCTTTGCTGTTTTTTGCTGGTCCTTTTGCTGGTTTTTGCTGGTCCTTTTGCTGGTTTATGCTGGTCATGTTCCAGAACATGACCAGCATAAACCAGCAAAAGGACCAGCATAAACCAGCAAAGGACCATCTTGGTGACCTAGTTGTTAAACCTTGCTAGTTAATTTAAATCGCTTGTCGTGCTAGAACAGACTTACAAGACAGCCTTTTTGGCATTTCTGAACCCAAGATCTTACTGCTTTCCATGTATCCTTTGAAATCTGACCTCTTGAACACATGGCTGGGGTTTCTGCATCTCAGGAGATACCCCAGGAAGTTCAGGGGTGACGCCACATCAGATATACTGCTTCCGTGCAGTGGGCCGTGGGGCTGAATCTTGTCCTGTGAAAATCCTGCACCACACATCTGGTTTAGATTAACTGTCCCATAGACTGCCCAACAGCAATACATGCAAAAAACAATGACAGGACAAACTCAGAATGTGTCCTGTAGTATTGTATCTGGCACTTGCTCTTATATAATGTCCTTGCTCTTCCAAGCTCTATAATGGCAGTGAATGGCGGTCGAGATTTTGAAGCAAAAAAGTGCAGCCATCCATCATAAAAAGTACTCCACACCGGAACGCCACTCTCTAGTGCACACGTGTACAACAGTTAACGGAAGCTAGAGATTACGGTTTATAAAGTTTTAAATATGGACATTTGGTAACACTTTAGTAGGTGTTACAATCCCAGCCTGTGTTTGTGGACTCTTATATTGAAGTGTTTATGTTCCCTATTGTTTCATTGCTCAGCTCCCTTGTTTAGTTCCTGTTTCCCTTGTTGCATTTGTTCCCATTTGTTCCCATGGTCACCCCTCATTTGCTGTCATTGTTGTTCATTAACTCCTCCCCTTCTTAGCCTCACTATATAAACCTGTTTACTCAGTCACTCTTCACAAAGTCTTGTATGTCTGTTGTGCAGCAAATCTGATCCTTGTTTTCCTGTTGTTGGATGTCTGCCCGTGTCCTGGATTTCTCATTCCTGTCTTGCCCCACGGATCTGTATATTTGTTTGAACTGATTACCTGTGCTCTGACCTACTGCCTGTTTCATGGACTGTGACTTTAGATTACGCTATCAATAAACTGCATTTGGATCCTCATTCTCTGTGTCCCTGTGCAGTTCATGACAATAGGGAACAATTCAGAGCCATGTGGAGTACTATATATGATAGATGGATGCACTTTTTGTTTTTTCTTTAAAATATTAACTACCATTCACTGCCATTATAAAGCTTGGAAGAGCAAGGACATTTTTTAATATATATATAACTCCATTGTATTTGTCTAAAAGAAGAAAGTCATATACACCTAGGATGGCTTGAGGGTTTGTAAATTATGGGGTAATTTTTATTTTGTGTGAACTATCCCTTTAAGTCCTGTAAGCTGAAAGGTGGGGACACCATGAATTGAATTTGTTGGTCCAGCACATCCCATAGATGCTCAGTTGGTCTGAGATCTGGGGAGTTTAGAAGCCAAGGTAACACCTTGCACTCTTTGTCATGTTCCTCAAACCATTCCTGAACAATTTTTCCTTCTGAAAGAGGCCACTGCCATCATGGAACACCATTGCCATGAATGGGGTGTATGTGGTCTGCAGCAATCTTTAGGTAGGTGGTATGTGTCAATGTAACATCCACATGAATGCCAAGATGCAACGTTTCCCAGCAGAACATTGGCCAAGACATAACACTGCCTCTGCTGGCCTGCCTTTTTCCCATAGTGAATCCTGCAGTTATGCCCGGGTAAAGGAAGGCAACCTTCTTACATTGCGCCTGCCCATTCTGTGTTGCTGCTGTTTTTCACCTGAGATTGCCCATTGTAGGTACTTCCGGTGGTGGACAGGGGTCATCATGCCCCATACGCAGCAAACTGCAATGCACTGTGTGTTCTGA
This sequence comes from Sinocyclocheilus anophthalmus, assembly GCA_018155175.1. Lineage (NCBI taxonomy): Eukaryota > Metazoa > Chordata > Actinopteri > Cypriniformes > Cyprinidae > Sinocyclocheilus > Sinocyclocheilus anophthalmus. The sequence goes on along the minus strand of JADLZN010001092.1, from coordinate 58,450 downwards.
CACCTTTCTCATCATGGCCAGCATTACGTTTTTTAACAATTTGAGCTACAGTAGCTCTTCTATGTGATTGGACCAGACGGGCTAGCCTTCATTCACTTTGGGCACCCTTTACACTGAGGCCAGCTCACCACTTGTCCTTCCTTGCACCACTTTTGGTAGGCACTATCCATTATGTGGGAACACCCCACAAGACTAGTCATTTTTGAGATGCTCTGACCAAAGTAGCCATAACTATTTGGCCCTTGTCAAAGTCACTCACATAATTTTGCTTGCCCATTTTTCCTGTTTCCGACACATGAAATTCAAGAACTGTTCAAGAACACTGACTGTTCACTTCCTGCCTAATGCACCCAACCCCTTGACAGGTGCCACTGTAATGATATATAATCAATGTTATTCACTTTACCTGTCACTAGTTCTGATGTTGTGGCTGATCATTGTACATCAAGGTTTGAAGGGTTAAACTATATTGAAATGAAATTGAATTGAAATATATCGTATAAACTTTCAGAACATTGGACATGCCTTTAAACATTCTACATACACCATAGGCCATTATAAGCAGAAAATAATCTAGATTGAAAGCCTTTTGGATTTAAATTAGGGCTCACAAAGTAAGTAAATGTAAAAGGAAACACTTCAGCAGAAAGCTCTGCGTGGTAATGTTTCTGATCACATCACAAATATAGCTATAATGCTTTTCATCTGCAGTGCCGTGATAAGATACAGGGCTAAACAGATAACAGCAGAACTAATGGTTTTCTATGTATAGCTGAGACAGATCGCATGACTATATAGGGAGCAAAATTGCCGTTGTACGCAGCAACAAAAGAAAGCAAGTAAAAAATTAGGAAAAGCAAAGAGGAAAACTGAGTACACTGGATGTAAACATTGTGACTGACTGGCAAGAACAATCTGGCACAATAAATAAAAAAAGAACAAAGGGCAATTTGGAAAATTTACTTCATGTATGTAGACAGGCTGAAATATTTGGCTTTTTCGTGAGCTGCCAAACATCAGTAAAGCGGAGTCTGGTGCTGCACAGCTCTTTGTGGTGTCATGAGTGTCTCAGATTGTGGGTTTGGTACATACAAGGCTATCTGTAAATGACACAAGTGCTTTTCATCTTTCACAGCATGTTTGCATTGTAGGGTGAGATGGGGTAAGACACCCTCCCTTAAAGGGGTCATATGATGCTTTTTTAAAGATCATTATTTTGTGTATTTGGTGTAGGAGACATGGAATACGTGGGGCGATGCTTTAATGTTCAAAAAACACATTTATTTTTCAAATACTGTACATTATTGATTATTGTAGGTCCTCTATGCCCCGACTCTCTCAAACGCTTCATTTTCTACAATGTCCCTCCTTTTGACAAGCGCAGTCTCTGATTGGCCAGCTGACCCAGTGCATTGTGATTGGCCGAACACCGCAAGCACTCGTCGGAAATGTAACGCCCCTTAACATAATCGCGAGCTTCATCTTTCAAAATAAATGTAAAGACAGTAAATAATTATTATAATCATAATCATTAGTTTTACCATCAGTTCAAGCCCGAAAGGGGAACAGAGACGTGTCTCTTTCTCTCTCACTCTCGCTCGCGCCACACACACGATGCGCAAAAATCCGCGTTTGAACAGTCAATAGCAAATACTTAAACTGATGACAAAACATACTTACAATCGCTGATTTAGAAGCGCTAGATTGTCATAGCAAAGTTAGAATTACTTCCTCTCCTAGGTTCACCAAACGGTCGTCAATAAAACGCATTGCTGTTCTGTTTGTAAGTAATCTTAATGCATATACTGTCGGAAGGCAAATATAAAGTGCTTTTGCTTCAATAGAAACACACAGCTTCTCCCTGACATGGCTGCTTCAACATTTAACTGTGGTTACTGAAACCACGCCTTTTTCTTTGCGTGAACATTTGGGTGGCGTTTTGCAAATCTTCCCAGATAGTGACGTAGTTATGTTGTGGGGCGTGTTAGAACGAGCCGTTAGGGGGGTGTGGCAGAGTCTTAACTTGTATAAAGAATATCTCTCTGGATTTGAGACTTTAGTCTTTGAACTTTAGGGATCTTATTTATGCACCAAGAGCTTGTAACACTCAAAGAGAAAGGAAAACTTGAAATCGCATCAATGACCCTGTAAGAACACAAGTGCATTTACTTTAAAAATCGTGCTTTATTTTAATACATACATTTAACATGTGCAGGATGGTAATGGATGAAATTATTCAAAGTTGCATACTGCGGAAAAGAAGCATCTTTTAGAGATGCATAAATACCTTTTGATAAACATTCTAAGATATTTATATATTTTTAAAAGTTCATTAATGTAAAGATAGCAAAACATTATATCAACTATTCTATTTAAAATTGTATTTTGACAATTCATGTGAAGAACTGAATAACTAATGACAGACAAAGCAGCATCAGGGTAAAAGAGATTCATCTGAAAGGTACATTTATTCTTTGACATATACAGGCATATGAATATTTACATATTTATTTGCCTGTATTTTAATTGAATATATGTCATAATAGCAACATCATGAAAAACAATATTGATATTGAGTCTGTAGTTTGAGGGAGCTTTGTTGTTGGACTCAACAACTGGTGTGGCATGCCATCTGGAAGTATTTACTCTGCTGGGATGTGAGTCAATTATTTTTTTTACTGGTGATATGCTATTTACAAAAACATAAAGAGTATTTTGTACTGAGCTTGTGTATACTTCACAGTGGCACTAGTAAGGCCACAGTGCCCCATGTAGGCTGATAGCAGTCACTGATTCAACACGCAAAGCAATTCAATATTCCTGTCACATCCTCACAACACATTTTACACACCCTGATGAAATGTGAAATTACATCCCCAATGACTCAAATAATCATTGCAATTTCGTTTTCTCTTTCCAGTTTATTAATCTACCACTACCCGTAGAATCAGTGACAAGAGAATTATGTAGACTACAGATAGAAAGTCAGGCCAACTGACACATAGACTACTTGCATTATATAAAAAAGCCAATACAATTCTATTTGTTTTACATTAACAATGTAATTATTTTTCTATTTAGCATGCTAAAACCTATAAATCTCACTAAGTGCGCGTTTTAAGCATTTTATTTTTTACATTATTTCAAAAATAATAACAAGCCTACAGTAACACATTTCAGATTCCATCTATATTTTATTTGTGAACTGATGTTCAGCTGTTCTTTTCAGTAGTCAACTTATTTTCAGTTCATCATCTGCAGGTGTTATATGATGGTCACAGACACGGAGATGTGGCTACCTTTCATTTCGCCATAGCTCACTGAAAATCCTCACAGATCATGTTTTCAAGCCATCTCAAGTTTGATTTTGACGTGGCATAAAGCGATGAAATCTGTTGGTGAGTGTTTACCTACTTTTTAATTAGTCTTCCATTAACACTATCATTAATTATTTTACATCAATAAGCAACAAAAGAAGGTGCACGTAAATGATCATAGATGATCATAACGAATCAGATCCACTATGTAGTGTTGAGAGCATGCTTTGCCTCTAAGAGGAACACCCCTGATAGTAGAGTAGACAGACCAGTACAGACAGACAGACAGACAGACGTAAGATAGATAGATAGATAGATAGACAGACAGACAGACAGACAGACAGATAGTTAGATAGACAGATAGATAGATAGACACGGTTAGACAGACAGACAGACAGACAGACCAGACAGACAGACAGACATATAGAAGATAGATCAGATAGATAGATCGATAGATAGATAGTTAGACGCAGTGGACAGACATATAGATAGATAGATAGATAGATAGAAAGACAGGGACAGACAGACAGAAGACCGACAGACAGACAGAAAGAGCGATAGATGATAGATAGATAGTAGATAGATTACTAGATAGAGAGATAGATAGATGAGTTCAATACAGACAAATGCAATTGGAATCATTTGAATTGATATTGGAATAGAATATATGCATAGATAGATAGTAGATAGATTTCAATACAGAAAAATGACTGAATGCAATGCATTTAATAGAATATAGATAGATAGATAGTAGATATATGTAGATAGATTTTATACAGACAATGAATTGGATTGATTTGACTTTGGAATAGATAGTTAGATAGTTAGATAGATAGATAGATATATAGATTTCAATACAGACAAATTGAATTGATTTGAATTGAATTGAATAGAATATATGATTAGATAGAAGATAGATAGATAGATAGATTTCATAAAGACCACCTGAATTGAATTTGATTTGAAGTGAATGAATAGAATATCGATAGATAGATAGATAGAAGATATATAGACAGATTTCAATACAGACAAATTGAATTGATTTGAATTGAATTGAATAGAATAGAATATATGATAGATAGATGGACAGACAGACAGACAGAAAGACAGAAAGAAAGATAGATTTCAAGTCCAGACCTAATTGATTGGATTTGCAGAATTTATGTCATAGATGATAGAAGATAGATAGATAGATAGATATAAATATCCATATGCAAATTGAACTTGATTGATTTGAATTCAATGGAAAATTTAAACCAGAATATATGATCGATCGATAGATAGATAGATAGAATAGATAGATATATAGATAGATAGATAGAAAGATAGATAGCTAGATAGATAGATAGGTATATTTCAATACAGTCGAATTGAATTGATTTGAATTGGATATAGATAGATAGCTAGCTAGATAGATAGATAGATAGATATATAGATTTCAATACAGACAAATTGAATTGAATTGATTTGAATTGAATATATGATAGATAGATAGACCGACAGCATAGATAGATAGATAGATAGATAGATTTCAATACAGACAAATTGAATTGATTTGAATAGAATATATGATAGATAGATAGATATATAGATAGATAGATTTCAGTACAGACAAATTGAATTGATTTGAATTGAATAGAATAGAATACATGATAGATAGATAGACAGATAGATAGATCGATAGGTAGACAGATAGATAGACAAATTGAATTGAATGATTTGAATTAAAATTAATAGACTAGATGATATTATAGATATACCATCTATATATATATAGAGAGATATATATATATATTATATTATATATATACAGTATATAGATAGCTGATAGATAGATAGATAGAGAGATTTCAGTCCAGACCCAAATGGAATGATTTGAACTCTGCCTTTTACCTTGAATTGAATAAAATAGACTATATGATAGATAGATAGATAGATGATAGATAGATCAATACAGACAAATGATGTAATTGATTGGAATTAATTTAATAGAATATATGAAGATAGATAGATAGCTAGAAGATTCAATAGACAATTGAATGGAATTGAATAAATTAATATATGCTAGATAGATAGATTCCATACAGACAAATGAATTGATTTTGATGATAGATATATGATAGATAGATAGAGAGATAGATAGTCAGATAGACAAATTATTGAATTGATTTGAATGAAGAGAATCTATGACAGATAGATAGTAGCTAGATAGATAGAGATATTTCATACAGACAATGAATTGATTGAATAGAATTGGAATAGATATCTGATAGATAGATAGATAGATATATGAGATGTCAATACAGACAATTGAATTGATTGATTGAAGTGAAGAGATAGAAATTCGGATATATAGACAGGATAGATTAGTGATAGAGAGATTTGAAATACAGACAAAATTGAATTGATAGAATTGAATTGAATAGAATATTAGGAGAGATAGATAGATAGATCGATTCAATACAGGACAAAGTTGAATTTAATGGGAATTGAATAATAGAATATATGATAGATAGAAGAGAGATAGATAGAGTAGAAGATTCAATACAGACAAATTGAATGAAGGAATTGGATGATAGATAGATAGATAGATTATAGATGATGGATAGATAGATAGATATATAGATAGATGATGGATAGATAGATAGTTGATAGATGATAGATAGATAGATAGAAGATAGATAGTTAGAGAGATAGATAGATGATAGATCGATAGATAGATAGATAGATAGATAGAGTCAATCAAGACAAATTGAATTGATGTGAATTGAATGAATATAATAATATGATAGATAGATAGCTAGATAGATAGATTTCAGTACAGACAAATTGAATTGATTTGAATAGAATATATGATAGATAGATAGATATATAGACAGACAGACAGACAGACATATAGATAGATATATTTCAATACAGACAAATTGAATTGAATTGAATTGAATTTAATAGAATATATGATAGATAGATAGATTTCAATACAGACTAATTGAATTGAATTGAATTGATTTGAATTGAATATATGATAGATAGATAGGATAGATAGATTTCAATACAGACAAATTGAATTTAATTGAATTGAATTTAATAGAATATATGATAGATAGATAGATATATAGATTCAAGCAGGACAAATTGAATTTGAATTGAATTGAATAGAATAGAATATATGATATATAGATAGATATAGATAGATAGATTTCAATACAGACAAATTTAATTGATTTGATTGAATGAATGAATATAGATGATAGATGCGCTTTCAATACAGAACAAATGAAGTGATCTTTGAATTGAATTGAATAGAATAGAAGATATGATATATAGATAGGACAGACAGACAGACAGACGGATAGACAGATAGATAGATATATTTCAATACAGACAAATTGATTAATTGATTTATTTATTGATTGATTGATTGATAGATAGATAGATGATAGATAGATAGATAGATGTTAGATAGATAGACAAATGAATTAAGTGATTGAAGTTAATAGACTCTATGATAGATAGAAAGGGATTTCATATACAGACAAAATTGATTTAATTGAATAATTTAATAGAATATATGATAGATATAGATATAGTAGATAGATAGATAGGATAGATAGAAGATTTCAATACAGACAAATTTAATGAATTGATTTGAAATGAACTAATAGACAGATAGATAGATAGATAGATAGATAGCTTTCAATACAGACAAATTGAATTGATTTGAATTGAATTGAATAGAATATATGATAGATAGATAGATAGATAGATTTCAATACAGACAAATTTAATTGATTTGAATTGAATTGAATACAATGAAGATATGATAGATAGATAGATAGATATATAGATTTCAATACAGACAAATTGAATTGAATTGAATAGAATATATGATAGATAGATAGCTAGATAGATAGAGAGATAGATAGATTGATAGATAGACAGATTGAATTGATTTGAATTGAATTGAATAGAATATATGATAGATAGACAGACAGGCAGACATATAGATAGATAGATTTCAATACAGACTAATTGAATTGAATTGAATTGATTTGAATTAATGAATTTAAAAGAAGATATGATAGGGTCGATAAGGCATAGATAGATAGAAGATAGAGAGATAGATAGATACGATGATAGATAGATAGATAGATAGATGAGATAGACAGGTATAATTCAATACAGTCGAATTGAATTGATTTGAATTGAATAGAATATATGATAGATAGATAGATTTCAATACAGACAAATTGAATTGATTTGAATAGAATATATGATAGATAGATAGATAGATAGATAGATAGATGATAGATGACGTTCAATACAGACAAATTGAATTGAATTGATTTGAATTTAATTTAATAGTATATATGATAGATAGATAGATAGATTTCAATACAGACAAATTGAATTGAATTGAATAGAATATATGATAGATAGACAGATATATATTTATATAGATAGATAGATAGATAGATATTGTTAGATAGATAGATAGATAGATAGACAGTTGCAGTTTGTATTGGTTTATTACTACTATTCGATTCAAAAGCTGATAAGAATAGACTATGAAGATGACAGCAGATTGAGCAGTAAAAACACTGAATATACCCCCCTCAATGGCACAAAAGTGTTTCTGTGGAGGCATTTATGAAGTGCTGTTAATACTGACAGTACTGAAGGTCAAGTACTGTGCTGTTTTGTAATGTGGTAGAGATTCAGGCATTGTGTGAGTGTTTCATGGTCATGAGAGGCCTGACTGTACACTTGTAAAACACCAGATTTCCCTGTGCTCTGGAATATTTACTGAAGACCCTCTTCACATGCTATTTCACTTTATATGGCTTATGTAACTTTTTTTTTTCTTCGGTTTGTTCGCATTTGACAATGCCTTATGACTTTCAGTTGGAACTATAAAGAAAGCATGGAAGAAAAAACACAATACACTTATGAAAACGTTTACCATAATTGCTTGTCGTACATTCAGCAGTACATTATAACCATTACAATATTTCAAAGACAATATAATTAATTACGAAATTGCATAATAAGTGGACTAAATTGTTAAATAGGGCAGGAAAAGCAGTCAAAAAGGGCTCGAACGTATAATAAATTTTTCAGAATATACATTAAACCAAGTAAAGGAATGAAGTGTCTAAAAAATTCATCTTTTCTTCTATATGGCTAAATGATAAAATAGAAATATAAAGTAGTGATGATTGTATTAATAAGTACCTTAAAATTAACAGAGGGGAACAAATGAGGGCATTGCTAAAGGGTTTTCTACGGCATTTCCCGGGAGGAGCTTTGGTCAGGAAAGAGCCTTATCTTTCACATTTCAAGTAATGTCGTGTAGCGTCTGGACCAATCCAACACACTAAATATTCTCTTTTTATATAACAAATACCCTGTAACCTCAGTTAACAAGCCATACAAGGACCCATGAACCCTTCCCCCCGGAATACGTAACACCCCAGGAAGCCGAAACAGGCCACTTTGTTGCATGGCAACCAACGCTGAAATCACTGGGTTTATTGGCCAAAAGAACGCAAAGCAGGGAAAATCCCTGCATGTCACAAGGAAAAGCAGAGTAGAAATGGACTGTGTTCTAGTTAATTCATAGAAAAACCGTTATTTGAATGAACACACAATGCTTTAAGGCCACATTGAGATAATTATGAGATGTTAAGGTGTATTTTGTCTTTGATATTAGACTATTTTAGTATGCTTGTGAGGGAACTCATTCCTGATCATCCCTTTTCACTATTTGTAATCTTACCTTGTTTAGTATCTAGGAATTTCTGAATGTCTTATGATCGAAACAAGCGTGTATATTAAATGGTGGTACATAGGCAATATATATTAGGGCCCTGAGAATCGTTAGTAATTTCGATTTAAGTCCATTTGCAAATTACCATGCTTAGAGACAAAGGGTCGTTAAAACCCTCCAGCAATTGCCACCTCCCCCTCGGAAATTCCATTTTGCTCATTGGACAAGCCCATCTTGAAAGGCGGAGATTTTCTCCGACCTTAAAGGCCCGGCTCCAGGGAACCGCCCCAGTCGGTGGTTCGGTCAGAAGCAAAGATAAAGATGTGAGAAAAACGCTTCAGGATACCAAAGCATTTGTGCCAGGCCTTTCTTCGGCCTCGTCCTTTCCATTTCAATCAAGATTTTCTGACTCAGAACTGGTTCTTTCTCATCAACCAACTTCAGCAAGATCTTGGGGCCGTAAGATTGCATCAGGAATCTTTTTCATACAGAACGCAAGTATCAAACTTAGTCTTTATTAATTGATACATTAAGTATCACTTACACCTTTTTACAAAGGTGCGTTTGAACTAAGAATCTGACGTATCCCTCAGGCTTAGATCGGCTGAATATGCAAAATTGTTCCATAAATGTCATTCCTTATGTCGCTTTCGTGTGCATGAGTTAAAATAACCTGGTCCTATACCAACTGTAGGTGCTTTGTGTGTGTGTGTGTGTGTATGTGCATGTTAGACCAGTTTATGTGTGTATGTAGGATGTTAGACCAGTTTATGTGTTTATGTAGGATGTTAGACCAGTTTATGTGTTTATGTAGTATGTTAGACTAGTTTAAGTGTTTATGTAGTTAATAAAACCTTACTTATATCACACTTGACGTGTTCAGTGTTTGCTCATAACCGGAGTCAATAATCATGCAGATTACGTTACAAACTTATAGAATTGTACAGTAAGAAAGTTATTTCCCTTAACCAGGAAATTAACGTTCTTAGAATTGACAAGACAGTTGACCCTGAGTGGTCAGCTAAATATCTACAGTGGATCTAATATATGAATAGTTAATTATAACTAGTTATGGTTAATTATTCATATTTCCCCATGAGCTGATTCGCTACAGTGTTTATTAAATCCAGACAGAGTTGTTTGGCAGTAACATTTATTGGTGTTTCCCATGAAAGTAAAACACATTTCAAGAGGGTGTTATCTGCCTCTCTCTATATAATTTCAACACACTAGTTGTTTGTAACTCATCTGAACATCAGTTCCTCAGACAATCGCTTTACTTTCAAGAAATGTTGGGTGAGAAAGAAAAAAAAAACATGAATTCACCCAGTCACATGGTGTTACCCTGTTCGGTCATGTTCATGACAACATGAGTTCCTCATACGACAAACTGATGAACATGATGGGTAGCCGTGAAATGGCAGAGAAAACACTGCTCTTAAAGGTCGTCGAGCTGCTACAGGGCAAAGCAAGAGAAAGATAGACACAGGAAGAAGAGAGTGCAAAGAGAGACATAGAGACTTTGAATATGCTTATAGAGGCATGCCAAGGAACTGTACACGCTAATATTAAAGCTGCAGAAAACAACCAAAGCGAAAGACAGGGAGAAAGATAGAGATACAGTCGCGAAAGCATACAACTTCTAGCCACACTGAACATGCTTGCTTAGCAGATAAATACGTTGGATAATGCTAACACAGAGTGAGCAAGCTAGCGACAGTGTACTATATATTTGAAGCTAAGCTATCCATATTGCCACTAAAACCTAACACCAGGTTTGCACCAAAAAGTACAGTATATATATACAGTGGGTACGAAAGTATTCAGACCCCCTTAAATTTTTCACTATTTGTTATATTGCAGCCATTTGCTAAAATCATTTAAGTAAATTTTTTTTCCTCATTAATGTACACACAGCACCCCATATTGACAGAAAAACACAGAATTGTTGACATTTTTGTAGATTTATTAAAAAAGAAAAACTGAAATATCACATGGACCTAAGTATTCAGACCCTTTGCTGTGACACTCATATATTTAACTCAGGTGCTGTCCATTTTTCTGATCATCCTTGAGATGGTTCTACTCCTTCATTTGAGTCCAGTTGTGTTTGATTTTACTGATTGGACTTGATTAGGAAAGCCCCACACCTGTCTATATAAGACCTTACATCTCACAGTGCATGTCAGAGCAAATGAGAATCATGAGGTCAAAGGAACTGCTGAAGAGCTCAGAGACAGAATTGTGGCAAGGCCCAGATCTGGCCAAGGTTACAAAAAAAATGTCTGCTGCACTTAAGGTTCCTAGGAGCACAGTGGCCTCCATAATCCTTATATGGAAGACGTTTGGGATGACCAGAAACCTTCCTAGAGCTGGCCGTCCGGCCATACTGAGCTATCGGGGGAGAAGAGCCTGGTGAGAGAGGTAAAGAAGAACCCAAAAAATCACTGTGGCTGAGCTCCAGAGATGCAGTCGGGAGATGGGAGAAAGTGGTGTAGAAATGTCAAACCATCACTGCAGCCATCCACCTGCGGGGCTGTATGCAGCAGAGGGGCCGACGGAAGCTCTCCTAGTGCAAGAAAGGAACTGAAAGCCGCAAATGGAGGGACTCCAAGATGGTGAGAAAGAGATTCATCCATCGGTCTGATGAGACCAAGATTAGAACTTCTTGGACTTAATTTAAGCGGTAGGTGTGGAGGAAGAAAAACCATGGGCAAGCCTCATAACATGTACTGAGCCAGTCCAAGAAGTGAAGGCATGGGTGGTGGTGGGACCGCATCCTGGCTTGGGGGTGTTTTTCAGCGCGGGACGGACGATGGTTGCAATCGAGGAAAGAGAATGCGGCCAAGATACAGGAACTATCCTGGATGAAACCTTCTCCAGAGTGCTCAGGGAACCAGATGGGCCGAAGGTTTACTTCCCACAAGACAATGAACCTAGCACACCAGAAAAATAACGATAGGAGTGGCTTTCACAAAAAACGTCTGTGATGTTCTGAATGCCCAGCAGAGCACTGACTTAAACCCCAAGGTGAGCATTTGGAGACGATCCTAAAAATGGGCTAGGGTCACACCAACGTTTGACCATCACAACCTGACAGAACTGGAGAGGGATCTGGTAGGAGGAATGGCAGAGGATCCCCAAAAAAAATCCAGGTGTGAAAAACTTGTTGAATCTTTCCCAAAAAGACTCATAGCTGTATTATATCAAAAGGGTGCTTCTACTAAATACAAAGGGTCTGAATACTTAGGACCATCTGATATTTCAGTTTCTTTTTTAATAACTCTGCAAAAATGTCAACAATTCTGTGCTTTTTTGTCAATATGGGGGGGTGTGTGTACATTAATGAGGAAAAAAAAAAATACTTAAATGATTTTAGCAAATGGGTACAATATAACAAAGAGTGAAAAATTTAAGAGGGTTTGAATACGCTCAGGTACCATGTATTGTGAATCAGCTGGGAGGGCACTGTATACAAATCGGAAGGCATAGGCAGTGCATGCAGTGACAAAGAAGAGCAGGTTGTGCAGCAGCAGGAAAGACGGCACAGGGGGGGCGTTAAGACTACCATGATGAGGATGCGAGCGTTGTCGTGACTTACCGAGCTTGAACTACACAAAACTAGTGAAACGAACGGAATAGGCGTGATCCATGCAAAAGGACAGAGAACAGGCTTAGGATAGGCGCACGACGCGTCAGAAGCTGAGGCGCCTAGTGCTCGGCGTGCACTGGCCGCACCCGGGTCGACCCTGTGTCGCGGCCGGGGAGACAGGGCGGTACCGCGGGCCGGCGGGTCGCCGGCTCAAACCCCAAGCACGGGCTGCGGGCGGTACATTAGGAACAGTCAGCAGATACACCATGGTTTACAATAAACGAGTATAAAACAAAAAACCTAGGTGGATATAGTTAAAATGAAATGGGAACCAAAATTACATTTTAATTGCAATTATAGAACGCTCGTGGTTATATTGAAGTCGGTAAGTCCAAATACTGTGCCAGGAAAAAAACATGGTCACTACATCTTTTCGTAGATAAAAACCATGCTAATTTCATAGCGTCCGGATTAGCTGGTTTAGTTGGCTCTTCCAGGCCTTGCACGGCGGCATTTCCCGTTTAGAAACATAACTCACCGCTTAACCACCATTTGTATTATGATCGTTGTTGAAAATAGCTTAGACAGACCTTGGTTTTTCCCAGAAACGTAGAACATGGCGTCTTGCGAAACCACATTTAGAAACTGTCGTAGATTGACGGGTCAGGCAGGTGGTGGAGTGACTTTTGGCCATATTCTTAATCAGTTTGCGGAGCAAATGATAGAGGGGGTGGTTGATTATGATTTCACTTTTTGAACTTTAGTTAGTATGTAATGTTGCATAAACAACGTCTGCAAAGTTACAAAGCTCAAAGTCAAATTCAAAGGGAGATATTTTCTTTTAAAGAAATTGCTGTTTAAGGGCTACAAAAAAAGGCTGGTAAGGGACTCACGAGTGATTAGTTGCGGGTGATTGTGACAGTACACAAACCCCGATGGTTACTAAACCCCGCTCCCCGGGAAACACGAAAGGCTACGCCTAAGGGCAAGGGGGAGTTGATGTTCCAGACAACGGCGAATAGTGCGGTTAGCGAATGCCCATAACCACACTTAGCTTAGCGAGTTAAACCAATCAGAGCCACGGTATTTTCTGAGAGGGGCTCATAGAACGCAGGAAGATCAAAACAGACCGTTTTGACGGAATGGAACAGCGAGGAGTAGACTTAAAAGTAAAATATGTAAAAATAAGGTGTTTTTTTATGTGTGGAATGAAAGGTATAGATTGTAGCATGTGTTAACTTGCTTATTTTTGCTCAAGTACATGATCTAAGTCCTTATGTCAAACTAACGAGAAACTATGCTTCTAACTACAGGTCGAGAGCTGTAGTTCCACCACACAATTTTGCAATGCTGTTTGTGAATGTTTGCTGGAACTATGGATTTGGGAAACACTCAGTTGTTGATACCAACAAACTATGCTCAAACTAAGATGCTTTTGGGAAACACCCCAGGCTGGGAGACCAGCTAAGACAAGACTCAGTTGTGCTTTTCAGCAGGGTTGACTATTACGTTTCGCAAGGATACAGGCAGTAATGTAGCATTAGCAAGTCTACAAAGGATTTCAGCTTTAAAGCAACTCTCATCTCGAATGGATGTCCAAGCTGGGACACATTCAGACAACTCTTTGTTTCTTAAAACATCAAACTAAGAACATCCATTGGACAGATCATCATACATATACACTAAAGTGCACAAGCTCCTCTTTAGGAGAACTAGACAATACTGGCAATTAATACTAAGGCAATACAGTTACAAACACACAAAAATACAAATCGGCACAGGATGTCAAGTTTATCACTTGGGCACAAATACAACCATTGGTTCAGAAATGGCTCTCACAACCACCAAAATGTGCTATAATAATCATTTTGAGTTAATATGTTAAAATGCAGTGGCTTAAAGTGGATTTAAAGCCAAATCCTTCATCTTTGCAGTTACATAAGTCATCATATTCAACACATCTGACACACACGCACACACAAGCAGAATGTATCTACCATTTATGATTAAATATTTGTTGAATAGAGAAAATAATATTATTTACCACACAAATAGACTCTGCCTTATATACAATACAGTGATGTATTCACATAGATATGTACTTAGTCATGAACATCTTAAAAGACTATTTACATACTATCATAGGGCAGAACCCTAATTATGCTTATGTGTTATTTTCTTTTTGGAATTGATATATATAACATTAAATTTAGCTCTGTTAATACCCTGAAATATCTATAATTTTGTATAAGAAAGCTAAATAAGTACATGAATGGGTCGGTAAATTAAGAAATATATTGCTATTATGTAGAAAAGTATTTTACTACATACTGTACATAGGCTAAATTTATTTAAACCCATGTTTTTTTTGTTTTTTTTTACATATAGTATATATGTGCTATTGTTTCTTTGCAGGGTACATTGTTGAAAGAAGGAATATTTGATTCATTTTAATTTTTCTTGCTTAAAAGTGAGCATCTACCAAAACTGTTTCCAAGACCAACTGTACACTCGATTGCACTTTTCCAAGTATTAAGTTGGAAAATCAGAATTTCTGAGTAAAGAAATAAAGAATATTGCACGTTATTAGGGGGGGAAAGGGAAATTCCCATTTTAAAGAGAATTTTATAATGCGAACAGGATTAGTCAAGAATATTTAGATTTTATAGTAAGATACAAAAAAGATATATAGTAAGATACTTTTTTATTTAATTTTGTTTTTATTTATTATTATACATTAAATTTTGTCAAATATTAGAACTACAGTAGCATATACTGTAATATGACATGTTTATATAACATTACTGTTCACTATAAATGCTGGCAGCCTCCTGTCAATATCATTTTAGAGTGCACCATTATATTTGTGCTTGTTTATGCACATACGTTAATTAGTTCCAACTATGTACAAACTTCATGTCCACACACAATACAGTTGGTCAAAACTGTTTTAAAAACTCTTCCTATGGTCCTGTATCTTGTTAAATCAATAAAAGTCACACATTGTCTTGTGAATACAAAAGCTTTAGGTTTGATGAAGTGGTTTTGTCTCTACTATTATAATATAGTCTGTAATCTGGTACTTTGAATAACTGCTCAAATAGAAACTGAGGACCGTCACTGAATAGAAGCAAATAACTCTTCATATTCTCAATAAACACATGTAAACAAGCAAAGTCATGTTAAAGACACTAAGATAGACAGTAAAAGCAGACGGTAATACTTTTACAGGGCTTTGGACCATGAAGCCCACAACAACGCTACAATACTAAAGTCTAGATATTTTCATATTGTCTTTTTTTTCTTCTTTAAATCATACTACTTTTAAATGACTTTGGAGAAGAGGAATCAATGATTTACCGTTACATTCACAACAAATATTCGATCCATCCAGGGACACAAGAATAACAGGTTTTGGAGTCTCAAGTTTTTAAAGATCCTGTCCCAGTCGCTCAATCTCTTCAATGAGGAAGTCAATGTCTTCAAATGTAGCAGCTGGGTTGGAGATGACCATACGGAAGAAGTTGACCTTGTCTCCCTGCGGCTGATAGCTCACCATGGTCGTTCCGTACTCCATCATTCTGGCTTTGATTACAGGGGCAACCTGTAAGGGAAAATGTTATTAGCTTTGGGCATGAAAATTAGCTTTTTTTCCATACTGGAGCATGCTTTGAAAACCTATTTAAATGTATAAATACCTTTATTGATTTTATTTGATTTTTGATTTTTTTATTATTATTAAAAAAAAAATTTCATAACATTCTTATGATGGCAAAGGGAAATTTTCCGCATCGTAATCCAGTCTTCAGTGTCAGATGACCTTCAGAAATCATTCTAATATGCAGATTTGCTGCTCAAGAAAAAATTCTTATTATTATCATTTTGTATGTTGGGTGCTTAAACCCACACAAAACTGTGTGAAAAAAACATTTTTTCAAGATTCTTTGATGAACAGAAAGTTCAAAGGAACAGTATTTATTTGGAATCTTTTGTAACAATGTAAACACTTTCACGGACACTTTAGATCAATGTAAAACAACCTTGATGAATAAAAGTCGTAATTTCCTTTCTTAAATAAATAAATAAAAAAATCCTGACCCAAACATTTGAAGGGTACTGTTTACTTGTACTGTATGTAAAACTGATATGTACTTTCTACATACTTTCATTTATAAAAAACAAAAACATTTTATTTAGGCACCTATATGACAAGGTAACCACTAAAATCTTCATACTTAAAGGGATAGATCACCCAAAATCTATCATTATTTACTCACCCTCAAGGCATATCCGCAATGATTTTGTTGCCTGTATAATGAAAGGCAGGTCTCAAACAACACAGAGCTGTTTGCTTGGATGTCTGGACAGAATTTTCATTTTTGGGTGAAGTGTTTTTACATTTTTGAGAAATGTTAAAATAATACACAGCACAATATAATTGTACATTTATTTGGATTGTGCATGAATTGTTAAAGTTTATCAATAGAGAGTTGGATGTTGTATAACGACTGTACGTTAAACAGTTCCAGCTAAATTCATTGCAGAATTTTAATACTTTAGAACAAAGCCCAATCATAATGTCAACCAGAAATATCAGTCCAGTGCTTCCTTGTAAGCATGCATCCTGCTGTTCTGTCCTTGACTTAGCTTGAGCAGAACTGACTTAATTAGATCAGTAGCTTTTTGGACAGTATGTGGGACTGTAATCCGAATAAAAGACACACATCTGCTCATCACCACATAATTACACTCGCCTCCCCTCAAATCCTTTGCAGGCGTCCAGCTATTATCAACAGTGGAGTGCGTCCAGCACTTATAACCGCTTCCATCTCTATGAAACAAGCCTTGATATACTAGAACCTGTCATATACGTCTTTAAATAAATAAAACGTAAAATACTGTATTGCAGTGTCCCTGCACCATAAATACACACACCTATGTGACTATATCCTGCTACTCAAGTGTCTCCAGAAAACCGTTTTAGCCTATGTAAAAGACAAAGCATAAGCATTCTAGTTTCAGGTAGATGAGGAGGGGTTTGTGGTTAGGGTTAGATAGAGACCCTCTTTGTATGACTAGCATGAACGCCATCTGTTTGGCCTAATAGCCAATTAGAGCTTTGTTGGCATGGGAGTGACTGAAGAGCAGCCAACCAATAAAAGGACACCTGATGAGCAGCCCCTCCCCCTTCAATGACATCACTGCAGGGATGTCATTTTAGTTATGTTTCTGGTTTGAAGCATCTAGACTTTACAAACAGACATCTTGACCCTTATGTGCTGTTGTGTTTGGGTCCCTGAGACCTCATAATAAAATCACCTTTAAAAATCACATTGTATCCCTTATACAGTATATGTGTGTGTGTGTGTGTGTGTGTGTATAACAATACAGTATATTTGTGTGCGTGTGTGTGTGGGTTGGTGTTCCGTGTCCGTTGTGTGTGGGTGTGTCGGTGTTGGGTAAGGGAATATGTAGTGTATAACCATGTTTATTTGTTAAAGGGTTCAATAATCAAGTATCATGTAATGTATATTTCTTATATAGATATGATATATGATATATATATATATATATAATGTAAAGTTGCATTCGCGCTGGTTTTATAAGATATACATTTGTAATATGAAATAAAAGTAAAATAAATGAAATCATATTTCACAAATAATTATAAAATAAGCGCAAGTTACACATTTTTAATTATACCTTGCAATTTTAAAGTAGAAAGAATTAAATGGCATTTTCTTGTAAAACTTTGTCCAATAAGCTTTGTTTTATTTATAACTTTTAAAAAAAAATCGTTTTTAGAGCGTAATTCAATTCTTTACATGTGCTATCGCATGCTAGTCAAAATAAGTGTATGTCTTAAAATAATTAAAAAAGATGCTTAAAACTAATTATTACTCAAATAACACCGCACGCTACAGAGTGCATTTAACACACTTCTTTTTCAAAGCGGACGTTCATCTGGCCTAAACAAAATCAACACATGTAAGAGATAAATCAAATGGATGAACATGATTTAAACTGTAACCCTTCTGTATCACTTACTGTATGCAACTATTTAGAGTTTCTTAGCATTTGGAAATTCTGCATAAATTCATAACATCGTATGTATGCTTTACATATGGTATCTCATCAATAGCTTAATGGAGGATTGTTTGTTCGTTTGCATAATCCATTTTCATAAGATAACATCGTGAAATATCAACCTGATTTTTCAATGTTAAATATGTTTTTGTGTTATTAAAAGATCCCTAGGGGCTTTCAAGTTCATTTTCTTTTGTTACTCTTTCATTGTACCACTGCTGCAAAAGCAATATGTCATCTTCTGAAATGTCAAAGCTCAGTTGACATCAACTGATCGAATCCAGTTTTTCTCACCTTGTGCAGACGCTTCATTTTCTCCACTTTGTCCTCCAGGTAGCGTACGCCCGGTGGAAGGTACCAGAAACACACATTGGTATGCTGAGGCTGCAAGGACATGAGACCACCAGATAGCATCAGCTTACATTCACACAATACACACAACTATCACTCAATTTACCATACAACACACGCTTGCATAAATAGAGCACTCTGGGGAGTCCATTAAAGATCCGTGACAGAATATGTGATTACGGGCCGTCTGGGGACATAATGGGAATTTTTGTCACCGTCAGTTTGGAAGCAGCCATGTAATCTATTCAATCAAAAGGCTTTGCTGTGCGGACTTTTAGCGCTTGAGCAGGTAGCTCATAGACAGACACTACAGTCCATTAGTAAGGCTCATCCTCATTGTGAGGCTCCAGGGGCCACACTAGAGAAGAATGCCTCCATGCACCAGTGAAAAGGACTCATTTGCAATTCAGATGGTGGGACACACAGACAAAACACAGATTGAGTTAAAACCAAAAAGAGCTTGCTAAACATGAAATTGAGAGCTGAAATGTTTTGTTAAATGTCATTCGATCATACTGCAAAACTGCAACCCTCCTCGCCCTGCACTGCCCTGACTTTGGCAAGGAGCCTCCAGCCAAATCATTTTGTCACATTGGCACCAGGCACAATTTATATTTAAATGAGCCCCGAACAACTGCTCAGTCATATCAAGGGTGAATCATCTCATGTTAGATGAATTAGTGCACACAATCAGCTCTGCATTTGACAAAATTACTTAGAAATACAGGACCTGCATTTAAATTTAATAAATTAAATGAACTGCTTACATTTGAATAACTTTTTAACATTCAGAATACATTTAAATAATTTTTGAATAAACCACCCATAACCTTTAACGTAAAAAAAAAAAAAAAAAAAAAATATATATCTAAGTCTATATAAATATATTCAGCAGCTTCTATTATTCCTTAATTAAAGCACATATGCAGAACACGTTTAGTTCAATGTTAGTCATGAACATGATGTCTAATCAACAATCGCAGCGTATTTATACAAGAGCCCACCCATTAATACATGCCATATAGGGGTGGGTTATATTATATTGTGATTATATCACATTATAGTCACGGACACAGAAAATCTATTTTAATTGTGGAACAGCAACCTCACTGTTAAAAAAAAAAAAAGGAAAATGTCAGAATTTCTGTCTGTCCATTATTGTGGCTATATTGTAACACTATTATTGGCATTATTGTGGGTAATATGCTAAGAGCGGTCAATGCACAGACTATCACTAGGTCTGTTTATGTGCTCTCTGAGATGTTTTGTTTGCTCAAACTAAAGAACAGCAGAAAAGTCATGCCAGTAGAAAAGGCCTGGTGTTATAGATACTGTAGTTTACTCCTTTGAACATTCTTCCTAATTCCTTTCCTTTCTAATTTCTCAATCTCTACCAAATATAAAGCACTGATGACAAGATGCAACAGAAGGCCAAAAGGCCATTAAATACATCTAATAAGACTTACCTTTCCATCAAACACCATACTGTATCCTTCCCTGTCCTTAATCTTGTTGTAGAGATACTCTGAAAGCTCCAGACATTTGTCAATCTGAGCCTCAAAACCAATAGTGCCCTTTAGAGAAGAAGAGAGAGGATGAACATTGTGATAACACAATAAACCTCACTATACAACCAAACAATTTGGATGAACTACTGTCCCAAATGCCTTATAGCAGTCGTTTAAGGCAGGCCAGCTGCCCAGTAAAAGTGCTGATAGTAAATGTTCACTTTTCATGGGAATGGAATACTGGTTTACTAGTTTAATTCAGTGAATGGCATCCAGTTATCTTGGTTATTTAGCATTTTTAATCCACTTTTGTGTAAACATCTTAAAATTTGACAGTCAGTTGTAATTACTTCCATTCATTACACTAGAAATGGTATATTCGGGAGTATAGTGTTGTTTACCACATATTTGGCAATTGTATTCATACAAAAAATTCATATACTGTGCACAGTGCACATGCTGCAGGAGCAATAATAAAAATATGACATGCTTGCAGTACAATATCATATTACACACACTTAAAATTGCAAAATTCTGAATACTACTAGAAACTTCTCAAGAGATACCATGAGATTGTACTCATGGTATCTCTTGCAGCTCTAAGAACACAAAAAATTAAATCTCTACAATACCTTAGCTCTCCACATTAGCCATAGTTTGAAGATGTCCACATGGCGGCCGCACTGCAGGGCCTTGTCCCCTGTGTCATAGGACAGATCATAGTGCTTGTCCTGCTGGAACAGATAACAGGCCTGCATCTGATTGCAGCTCTGCATCAGACCCTGGAACACATAACACAAAAAGGGCAAAAAATTACAAAAAATAAAATACCTTGACGTTGGTCCATTAAAAGTCATTTAAAAAGTTGTTAAGGAATGTGTCTTTAATTTTGAGAAAAGCCCCAAGCAGCATTTGCTGGCAGGTGTCACTAGATCACACTTTTTTAAAGTTTGACTTAGTGGTTTAATACTGGCCTCTGTAATAATACGATGTGCTAATATGTTTTGGTTTTAATGAAGAAAGCAGACAGTCTCACCTCCTCTCGAACCAGCAGAGCCGAGCACTGCAAGGGTACAGCCATCATTTTATGGGGGTTCCAGGTCATAGAATTAGCCCTAAAATTGGAAATAATTGAAATACCAAGACATTGTCCTTGAAATAGATGAATAGCTATACAATCACTTATTTTGATTCAGACAAGATTTCTCCCTTAGGCACTGTGCTGTGCAGTGAAAAGAAAAACGATCAAATCCATTTAATTTTATAAGGGGAAACTTTTCACACAGAAGTTTGTGGACTTCTCAATCATATTTTAGTCACGACTACTCTCTGAATGAATTTAACAAGCATTTATTGATAAAAATGAGGTGTACATTAGGTGTGTTTGGTCTTGGCTGACTAGATATGCTACACTACTGAGCAAGTACAAATACTTGCTCTGTTAAACCTGCTTCGACATAAACATATTAGGAAACATTCTACTGCAAAAGGTAAAGAAGAACCCCTCATAGCAGATCTAGACAGGTGGTGCTGGGGAGGAGGAGGGCTAGAAATGAGAATTCCTAGAGACCGTGCATCGGCTACAGAATACTAAAGAGTTACGTAGATGAAGAAGTGCAGCTGATAGGCTACTGCACCAGCGCCGAGAGAACCAATCAGTGCATGGATAGTGTTTCATGATTTAGCAAGACATTTAGTCCATAGGAACTGCAGATTGTACTGACCTCTCAACTCCGTTCAGCTTCCACCGATGTTTCCGGGACATTAGCAAACTTCCGCCCCATGCTCCCTGTATACACACAGAGACAGAAGTAATTTTAAAAGCAAACAGAAACATGTACGTCTTTCTCATTGTAAAAAATGAGGTTTAATCTTGAGATACTAGATACAGATGTATGAGATCTGACCCAAAGTATCTTGATCTTTATTATAATTCTAAAAGTAGATATTGTAGTACATTTGTTTGCAGTACATTCAGCAATATATATATATATATAGGTACATAATATTCTCAGCCCATTTGAGACCATAGAGCTGCTGCCTTTAGGTCAGATTAATGTCGATGAGTGGATTCAAATGCAATGCAAGTGTTTGAGCTTCAACATGCCACCATAATATGTCTGTGTTGCCGTAAAAATGCCAGCGGTGACAGCATCACCAGAGAAAAATGAATAATAATGAGGAATAAGATATCGCTATTAATCTGGTCAGCCCCATGAGAATGAATACACACATGTACACACTCACACAAACTGAAGGTAATTCCTCTAATAGGAAACATTTAGATGAAGCTACAATTCTAAAAGAGGCCATTTAATACATGCTTGCTAAATTCACCCTATGCCACCTTTCAAACACAGCTGGTTCAGCATTAACAAATAATTTTTCCATTTTCCCGTAGATTATTTTTATGCAAAATATGCTGCAACCAAAAATTCTGGGTGGTGGTAGGGCTAAGTGTTTCTTTGCTAGGCGAGGTGTTCTGAGTAGTTTCTAGTGAATTGCTGGTTGCTAGGGTGTTCTTGTTGGTTGCTAGGGCACTGCAATATGGTTGCTATGGTGTTCTGAGTGTTTTTTTTATTACATTACTAAGCAGTTGCTAGGGTGCTGTTGTTCTGGGTGGTTACTAGGGCATGTCTATGCAGTTTCTAGGCTGTTCAGATTGGTTGCTAGGAAACTGCAGTTTTTAAGATGTTCTAGCTGTTTTTTAGTATTCAGTTTACTTTTTCAACTTAGTCTAACTTAGTGTGTAATGTTGCAGTTTGAGCTCGGACTACAGCGCATTCTTGTGAAGTCATAAATTCACTCATTTAAATAATTCCCTCTAATGGAATATGCAAAAAAGGAGACGAGGCCTGGTTAAACTGCGTTAGAGTCCACAGACTGTTAAAAAAACACTCTGAAACGTCCTGTTAAATCCATGGTTGCAAAGGTTCAAGAGTGAAAACCTATTCTAGTATAAACCAAAAACTAAAACCTATTCTAGTACACACCAGGAACTAAATCAAGACTTCGTAAAAGGGCATAATAGAACCCCTTTAAGGGCTCTAATGGAGTACAATTTAGAAGGTCCTCAGTTCTGCATCCAAAGAACAATACTTCAGATGTGCCAACACTGAGATCACTCTTGGATCCCTGTCCACTGTCTGTATTTCACAGATGAAACATTCAGGAAGTTCACGTAAGTTCAGGCAAGTAGATCTACTCACATCCACATGCATCCAGATATCATGCTTCTTACAGATGTCCGCTATAGCAATCAGGGGATCAAAGGCACCATAAACCGTGGTGCCAGCTGTGGCGCTGACAAAGAACGGCACATATCCCTGTGAGAAAGAAATCAGTGCATTATTCAAGGGCCCATTTTGCCAAAGAACCACAAAGATGATTTAAACAGACCCAAAAGAGATACGTTAGGCAGTCATGGAGACACGGTCATTGAAATTACCTTCTGCTTGGCTTCAATAATTCTCCTCTCAAGGTCGGAAGGAATCATTTTACCCCTAGAAGAAATGCGAGCAGTAAAGAAGTCATATGGTTTAGTGATTATAATGTTAAGACTTGCATTTCTCAATTGTGCAGTCAGGAAGAAATGCATCAAGTAGTGGTAATTCAGATTAACCTTTCATCAGCTTTAATACAGATGACACTTTCTGTACCAATTCCAAGTGCGGCTGCTCCTTTCTTGATTGAGAAATGGCTCTGAAAAGCATAATCAATCGTCAATGCACTAAGCTGCACATAAACATACATCTATTTCACTATATATATACATACATATGTAATCAGTAGATGACATTCAATGCAAATTTGCTGTCTTTAAAGACATTTTTTTGTTGTTGCAAATTTTAAGAAAATGTGGGAATTGTCCCATGTGGTGTGACTATTATTATTATTTGTTTTTACTAAAATACAACAATTCAAGAAATACGGTGTAATATAATATATTATTGTGTAATATTAGCATTATCTATTTGATGTGAGTTTTCACAAATGACTGGTATTAATTTACATATTGCCTTAAAATAAAATAACTACTTTGATTATTATTACTTTTATTATTTCACTATTTTGATACTGATTATAAAGTCCCCTGCATTGATTAAGAAGTGCTGTTTAGGAGAAACACCTTTACTACAGATTATTGTTAATTACTGTAAAAAAAAAAATGCAATAATAATAATAATAATAGGATGATATGAGAATAAGATGAGAGAAAAAATTATAAGAGAATAAGATGGACGTACATGGTCAGATGTGAAGGCCACCAGTCTCGGTACGGATGACATTCCTTTCTCCTTCACCTCAGGGAACATTTTATAGCGAGCCAGCAGCATGGCATACATGTTGGAAATGGCGCCACCTATAGGACAATAAAGTAAACCTTTCATTCCATCACTCAGGTAAAGCTTGACCTCTGTCAGTTTTTACTCAGGCCCTGAATGTCATTTACTAAGGTGTAACTGTCCACATTATATCCCAGTTGTGATTTGTTTATCAGTGCCTACAATCCGATCCATTCTGTAGGTTTTTTGCAAAGTAGGGCAGAGAACTGCAGAGCAGAAATTGCAATCATTTGCATCATTCACCTCAAATATTTATTTTTTCTTAATTGGTGTGGTTGGAATCATACATTCACTGTTGGATAATAATTTCCACAACCCAAGAACACAAATAACTGAGTTTGTCTTTTTTTAAGATCCTCAAAGACTAATGGAGACATCCTCTTCTATCAACTTTTAGCCAATTTCTGCACTCTAAAAAAATGCTGGGTTAAAACAACCCACTAGCTGGGTTTGTCCCTTTTTAACCCAGCGCTGGGTTATATTTAACCTAGCATTTTTTAGAGTGTGTGCTTGCGCTCACGTCATAACAGAAGCACATATTAATATAGCATATTAAGGCAGGTCACGCAGATTGACAGCTACTTACCCGGGGAGAATATTCCATCACCGCGGCCATCCTGCCAGCCAATGATCTCCCTCATCTTCTTCAGCGTGACGTATTCCAACAGCACGAAGACTGGAGCCACCTCATAGGTGAACCTGTTTGCACAGAGATCACGTGACCCAGTTGCACAAGCCAGAAAAAAATGTCATGACAAGCAAACATCACGACAACCTGTTTAGCAACTGAGGGGATTTTGCAACGGTCTGCAGGTTCTCCAGCAGTGTGTCACTGTCAGCTTAAGACAACTGTTGAAATGTAGTATTCTGACAAGACGTGAATTAAAAAAAAAAAAAAAATCTAAAATATTTAACATTTGATTTCTAAAATAACCAATAAAACAAAGCTGAATAAACATGTTTTCCTCCACAAAAACTGTTACATTGTTATTACAATGTTATTACATTGTATTAAGAATCTGTTAAATTTAAACTTTAATTCCCAACCTAAAATGGATTTTCTATAGCCTGAATGTACATTTAATTTCCATCTCATTTTCTCTCTGTGAATTGCACAAGATGAGAGAGTGGAGGTTACATTTGCTGGTCTTAATTCATCAGCCTTATTCAGCCATTCAACTGATATCTGCGAGGGTATGCCAGCCACCACAAAGACCAAGCCAAAATGTATGAAGGCAGAGAAATCTACGGTGATAGAGAAGTGCAAAACAAATCATAATTCTGAAAACAAAATAACAAATTACAAACGCAAATGCAAGTCTAAACAACAAAATAACAAATTTGAACAATTCCAAGCCATGATCCATCTGCGCCACTGGAGCTGATGATTTGCAGCCACTTTTAACTAAGTGTAAATAGACACCCCATATTTTTTAGTCCGTATTAAGGGCAATTCATACAATACATTTCAACTGAGCTACTTTAAATACCATCTTGCCGACCTTTCTACAACGACTCTTCTGTTCTCGGCTGGTTTTCTTTCTTTCCTGTATAGTTGATTGAAACAGATGGTTCTCGTCCAGTTTCCGCGTTGATGTAATCCCAAACCATGGCGCTGTTCTCAACTAGACCTACCTCTTCCGTGTGTTCTGATTAGTCGTTGTGTTTCTGACTTGGTTATTTTGTTGTTCTGAATGTCATTGTGTTTCTTCTAACTTGTTTATAATGTGTTCTGAATTTTTGGTGTTGCTTTCTAGATAATGTTGTATTTTTTGTTTTTTTAGACTTGGCATTTGCATTTGTAATTTGTTATTTTGTTTTCAGAATTGTGATTTGTTTTGCACTTCTCGGTCACCGTAGAAAACGGATCTCAACCCGCTTTGTATTTTAATGGAAGGAGAC
The DNA here is from genome assembly GCA_018155175.1 of Sinocyclocheilus anophthalmus. NCBI lineage: Eukaryota > Metazoa > Chordata > Actinopteri > Cypriniformes > Cyprinidae > Sinocyclocheilus > Sinocyclocheilus anophthalmus. The sequence goes on along the minus strand of JADLZN010001092.1, from coordinate 31,577 downwards.
ACACACTCACATATTGGTGTTGGCAGTGGACGTTAGCCAATCTGCAGCCAAGCCAACCATGTCTAACCCAGTGGAGAGCTGATTGAAATATCTGGGGTGTGCTGAAGGTAGAGACAACATAGTGCAAAAATACAAAATGAATAATTTAACGCAAAAAAAATACCCATGCCCCATTAATCTATAATCTATTTATGGCTCACTATTAATAGTCAATTGCGGCTTGATGTGAAACACTTCAGAAGGAGCTCAAATGAATCTCAGACCGGCGCAGACAGCAAGGAAATACAATCAATCTTTCTGATCATTCATAATTATTCCCAAAACGAAAATCACTTTTCGAAATAATGCCTCTCAGTCATAAATCCATCAGAGAAAATAAAATCGTCCCTAGACGCATTCATTTACTATCACGTCATGTTCTGGTCTGATTCGTTTCGCCTTCAGGCACAAACACACACTGATGCTTGTGGGTCTGTGAGCTAAAAAAATAAATTCTGTTTCACAAGCGAGGCAATCAATAGGTTGGCATAATTTATGTAATGTAGCCTAGATTATATAGAGATATAATGAATATGAATAATGCAATACACAATTATATATATATATCCTAGTATGAAAACTATTATACGCTGGTGAAAAACTAAATATGGTAAAATCTGTATTAATTGGTTTCTATTAAAGTCAAAAATATAGATTAACATCTCTGAATCAACCTAAATACATTGATTTACAGCAACACCATTATTTTTATGGGTTAGATACAATAGAAATAACTATTTTAAGGTAACAATTGCAAGTTGCCAATTTTTACGGTGTATATTGCTTATGAAATTACAAATGAAATCGCTTACCCGTTTTAATGGCGTATTTTAGCGTGGCGCGACAGCTGATCAGAATATCATCTAGAGTCTCGGGTTCGTCCGAAAGCTCCCAATTATTCCTTTGGAGCAATTCATTTGGATAGTGAAAATCAATCACTTTCGTTGACCTGTCAAAAGATTCCACTATATAAGCCAGCATTATATCCACAACCTCCTGCAGAAAATTCATAGTCTTCGCGTCCCCATCCAGCGCAGGTAAAAGATCTGTAAAGAATAGCACGATTGTATTAACAGGTGATCGCATTTAGTGAAAGAATCAAGTGTAAAATAGCTTCATTTAACCTTGAGAAAGAAACATAGGACAACATCTCCGAAATGCATTGCTAGTTTACATGTCTATAACTGTAACGGTTTTATCCATTCATTTACCCAGCAATGAACAGGCAGGGTTTCATTTGATTTATTCTTTATTTTAATTTAAAAAATATATTTTTACACACATAAATGTCATTTTAAAAATTGTTTTGGAAATGACATTTAAAAATGAAGTATTATAGAGACGACGTGCAAAATCAAGATATATAGGTAATGCAAATATAGGCCTATTACAACGCTTTTTAACGAATAATGCAGTCTGAATGAACATACCACAAAAACTAAAATAACTGGACATACATTTAAGTCCAATATAACCAACCATGAAACCAGCACATCAAATCAATTTGGCCTTTTTTTTCAGTTGTGATAGCGATGTGATTGTGCTTTACCTGTTGAATAGAGATCAGAGAAACACAGGGTGGCTTTGGAGCAGTTACAGGGTTTATTACAGCCGCAGCTCTCGGCTGTAGACCCATCTTCTGCTTTAACTGGAGCTTGAGCTGTTTTCTCAGCCTCCCCGACATTTAACAGAGCTACAGAAGAAACGATTACTCTATTAATAATAATAATACTAATAAAAACTGCATCTCACACACTGTATGAAAGAGTTAGTTTTATATAACTGCAACTAATTCGTTTCAGGCCTTTCAGAGTCTAGATCAAAATAAAAAAAAAGACAAAAAGAAAGAAAAGAAAACAAGCTTTAAATGTTCTTTAATGATACTGATCATATATAACCATATGCATGACAACACTGTTCTAATCTCGCGCTGCTTACAACCATAACACCTTTTAGGAAGGATACAAATAAAGATTGTAAATTTAGATGTTAAAAATAAACGTACCACATAATTTGGAGCCGATGCCTCCGGGGAATTTCTGGGCCGCCGCCTGACACCATGCTCTGGCTGAAACGATCAAGCGCGTGCGATTTGAACACCATATCCATCATACAACTTCCATTAAGAACACCAATAATCCATGGCGCGGAACTGGCCTTAAAATACCGAACTAAATGCTGTTGTTCATTATCACACGACACAGCTGACATGAGATTTCAAGGTTTTAAATGAACCTTGACACAACAAATGTCGCATTTCTTTGTCTCACAGCCACTAATACTTAAAACACAATCATGCTGCACATTTTCAAGCTTCTTTTTTGAACGCCGTGTCACTTACGAGTGTTCGGGCTTTGACTGCCGTTTCCAGACGCGTTTTCAGCACCCAGAAACCAAAACCCGTGAGATGCCATCGCGAACAGAGCGGATCAGAGCAGCGACAGAGAAACGCGAGCAGCAGCCATCCAGACGCGCGTCAAGGGGGAACGGGAGCTGTCCGCAGCCGTGGTGCTGAATCCTGCTCAACGCGCCGGAAATCCAGTTGCGTGCGCGATGTATTTACAGTCACACCTGTCCAAACGCTTCAAATCAAGTGCTTTAATTGCTAAAGTGCTCTTCAAAGATATTCAAAGCCCTCCGATGGAGAACAGTCGAGACAGAGCGTCTATATTCAGGTGGTGCGCCGTGCGCAATGATTTGGAGCAGCTGGAGACCGTCACTGAACTCATGGAGAAACGCTGGCACTGATGGAAACACAGGCATCCAATGGCTCTCATTCTCTTTCACATATCTCAGCTGCAAATGAAAGTTGAGTGTGCACAGTACATTTTAAAAAGCACTTCTTGCAATACGTTGCGCGAGCTCTCCAACATGCAAACTTGCAACTTTAGTGGTAATAAAAGCTTCTTGTGGCGTAAAGATAATCCGCTTCACGTCACCAAAGAAATTCCGACGCGATTCAGGTCATGACGAACTATTTTGCGTAGTTAATCGTGACCACACACACTAGTCTACGCCCCTCCTGGCGCACCACCCGCATCTGTGCTGAAGGCACAACATTTTATTTTTGTTTTTTTTTAGATTCTGTAATTTGCTTTAGTCCAGCAGTGAGCAGACTTCATCAGAAGCAGGAGGAGCTGCTCCATGAACCATGGCATTCAGATCTGCGGTCCACATCCATGCCCGTTTTTTTTTATAATTAAACCATTTCTAATTAAAAAGGAAACTGGAGAACCAGTTTCAGACCTGAACGGGAAAATCTATAATTAATAAAAGCATTACTGTGAATTTATTTATTCACAATACCATTCTCAATTGTGTGTGGCGATCGTGCGCAATGGCACACGTCATTTATTTCGCATGCGTTTAATAAAATGAAACCTTAAATAAAGCAAAAAGTAATTATAATTATATTATAGTATGTAGAAAATAACAGGGTATACAAAATAATAATAAAGCAGAAAATAAGCGTTTTTTTGCCCACTTACATTAGATTGGTGAGGAGAAAACGAGAAAAATCACATAGAAGAGCAGGTCAAGAGAGCTGCATTGGAAAAAGAAGAAGAAATTATATATATATATACAGTATATGTGTGTGCTGCTCAACGGCAATCCGTGTGGACACTCTATAAAATCAGCATCACACTAAAATACAAACAAACATAAATGGATTTATTCTATCGGTTATGAAATTAAATTCATAATTTATGTTTGGAACCTGCGTTTAATATTATCTACATCCCTTAACCATATTTCCATTTCATCAGTGTTACCTAAACATTACTATTTTATCCAGAACATTTTAATATCATATAATGCATTTTACATTCTATCATATAATGTTAATATGTTGTTAATAATATTACATTTTCATATAATGTATTAAGGACACAAACGGAATGCGCGTAAGAAAGAAAAAAAACGTAATAATGAATAATATAATTATCATATTTTATAGTAACTTTAGTCTGCTCTGGGTTTAACATCAGCCATTATGTACATTTTAAGCATTTTACCATTTAATTAGACTGATTACAGAAATAAGTATTTAGAAAATCATATTTACAAATAAGAGACATTTCAAGAATACACATATCCATATGTATTAAACAAACAAGTATATATTTAGATACAATTTAGATACAGTGCAGATACAAGTGGGGCATTTTTATAATGCACATGTTATTGTTTATGCACAAACAATTCAAATATAACCTAATTGGTGCAAATATAAAGGTCAATATATGAATGTATTTAAAGACAAATCTTTATTCACAGAGAGACTTGCACAGAATGCATCAACGCCCAGCAAACATCAACTGCTAAACCTGAGTTAAAAATCAAACAAGGGCAGCACAAAAGTCCTGTCACCATCAGCTCTTTGGCGCCATCCATAAAAACACAATTTCTATCAATTTAAGTCTCTGATTAGTCAATTAGCATTACATTCTGTACAGCAAAATGCATTAAGTAGTCATTATTTACATAACTACTTAAACTAAAGTCAGCGCTTTCTGAAATAATGCAGAGGTTCTTTGGGAAGCCAAACCAAAATGGATTGAAAACATGATGCATTACTTAAAGAAACAGCTCCCCCCCCCCCCAAAAAAAAACAAAAACTATCTTAACCTCCAGTGAGCTGTACTGGATCACTGAGTTGAGTCCGATTTGTGAAAGAATCATCTCAACTAATTCAGACCTGACTCAAAAGAATGATTCTTTGATGAATCGATCATCACTTTGTGCTCTTCTTGAAGATTAAAAGCCTCAGATTATTGTAACTCCATGGAAAAGAGCGGGTGGTACATTATTAAAAAAATCTCCTTTTGTGTTTCATACAAGAAAGAAATGCATATGGGTTTGGAATGACATAACGGTGAGTAAATGATGCCAGAAATGACATTTTTTGGTGAACTCTTCCTTTAAGGACAAACAGTTTTTTGCTGACCTCATCAGTCACCGACAGTATTTACAGAAGTTGTAAAGCTTGATGATTAGGGCTGTGTTAAAAGCCTTCGTCTCTGGGAGGTCTTCCTCAGTATCTTTCTGTAGTCATAAGGGTTGTCCTCACTTTGACTCTCTGTAGAGGGCATTCTAGAGAACGAGTGCCTGTGGACAGAGAGGGGCAGATAAAGCGTGACTTCACATGGAAATGAAGATGCAAGTGAGAAAGGGAAAGAAATCAGGGAGGTTTTTACGTCTTGATATCTGCATCTTCTGCTCAAACACATTTATCATGTCTGCCCTGCTGTGTAACGGTTTGAAGATGGTATTTGTTAAACTCACAGAATGATGCAAATGTGTAATGTTCTTTCACCTCTTCTCTGTTGGGCTCTTAGGGAGATCGGATTTAGGGACATCAGATAGTGGTCTCTCAGAAGAGCGTGTTCTTTCAGTGGATGATCTCCGTTTGCTTGAGCGGCGTCTGTCACTGGGCAGGCTTGTGGACTTAGTGCTGGACAAGCCCTGGTAGTACTGGTCATCATTGTCCAACCTTTTGGGGCTGGTGGGTGCATAGGAAAAGATGAATTTGTAACTATGAGCTTCTTGTGAGTATCAGATCAAAACCTAAGCCTGTTCCTTCAGAAGACTCCGAATAGTCATGGCACACATATTCCTGTTTACAATGCTGTATTTGTAATTCCTTGTTACATAAATCCCCCTCCTTGCCTTTAGCCAAAGCGTATCGCTCCCGATCATAAATAACATCCATTTTGTCATAACAGGCTGCTATTAATGTGTGGCCATTATGCCGTATTGAGTGCATTTCATGGCTGTTCTGCAGTATGTAAGCGACGGTCTTCAGGATTTATGACTGGCTTTTTGGCAGTGACTCAAATGGAAATGTTCTTTCAGTGGACTTTAACTCACTGTCTCAGGGCTTATCAGAAGCATTATGTAATGAAAACAGCCATCTATGAAACCAGCGAAGATAAGAGCCTACAGCCTGCCAGCAAGACCGCTGATGCAATTATATCAGTCAGCCCCACTGGCCTACTGATGCACTTCCAAACAAACAGAAAATAAATAAATAAACACAATTATTATTTTAATTCTATTTTTATTATACTATTGTTATGTAATATGGACATTTATTTATAATCTATTATAACTCAAATAACTAAAGTATAAAATAAAAATATATTATGAAATTATATAGATTATTAGGATATAATATATAGTATCTATTGTTGTCATAAAGAAAATAATAATAAAAAACTAATTTAATAATATATTATCATATAATAAACAAAATAAAGCTTTTTTTTTCTAATTTAGATAAGAGTGTTTGTTCTGGAATTTATTGCTATTTCTGTTTTTTTTAATAAAGGAACCACATCTGTGAATATGGAGGAATTGTGGTAGAAAATGCATCAATGAATGTCAAATGGCCAAAAATAAAAACATTAATATTAAAATATAATATAATATTGATTACTTAAAAGGGTATTAACATAATAATAATAATATAATGTCTTACTTATGATATAGATGCTAAAATTAATATTTAATACTTAGTATTTAAAGTGCTTGGAATACACAACCCACACACACACGCAGTACCCACATCTGTGTAAGGATAATTGGGGGAATGTCATAAGTTAATGTCAAAAAACCAAACTAAGTATTTATGAAAATGGAGAGGTTATATAAATACTTCTATATATTATAAAAAAAAAGTAAAATCTAAATTAGATTAAGCGAATTAATTGTATGACAAACTTGAAATTAATGCCAAAATTGAACAATCCTTATTTTCTCCAAGCAGAATACAAGTTATTTTTGTTTTCTTTAGATTTTGAGGTAAAATGTGACTTGGACACGGTTTTGAGGGATTCATTCAAGTGGCAGCTACACAGTGCAGGAAAACAGAGTGTTTTGCTTCATCTGTTTGCTCTGTCTCTCTAGTTCTGCACATTTGTACTGCAGTACACCTTCATTAACTGCATGTCCTCAGCTCGCCCTATTTTCTCCCGAGATACCTTATTGGTCCCCTATCTCTCACTCTGCTTTCTCTCTTTCCACAGTCAATCTCTTCCTCTACTTCTCTCTGACAGAACATGGGCCAGTTATCAGACAGAGCTAGAGGTTTGTCTGTCCTACTGACCTTCCCACTCTTAAAGTCAACATGAAACACTCAAGCCTCATTTGATATATGGTATTTACAAGTGAAACAGGATATTCGGTGGGAAAAAATGTTGTGTTCTGAACTATTATTCGCAACAAGACCAGAAGCATATATATTATGAAAGTTGATTTCATGAATAATGAAATTATGTATGCTGCTGCCCATCTCTGACTTGCAAAAACTGCTGGTCCTTAATGATGCGTGTCTCTATGAGTGTTGTTCAGCAACCTGTCTGTCTGTCAGAGCTGTTTGTCACTCAGCTGGCCTGTCAAATCTCCTGGAGGTCCAGATTCATGTTCACACACACACAATATTTCACACATGCTGTGACACTGTGGATATGTCCTGCTGCCCAAGTCACAAATGCTACAGGAACTAGCCGTAATATACAAGCTATTAGCATCAGCATTACAAATGACAATTCATATGGTTTGATTAATCTGAACATTTTCTGTAATTCAGTTTTTATTGATTTTATGCCTAATACTTCATGCTTTACCTACATTACATCTGACATGAGAAAAATATAACTGCATTATGCGTTAGTTATACAGACTATATTACAGAACGTATTTTAACAGCAATGATGCGATTTCAATTTTTACTTTCTCTTTGGAGTGTTACAAGCACTTGGTGCATAAAAACGATCTGTAAAGTTGCAAAGACTAAAGTCTCAAATCCAAAGAGATATTCTTTATAAAAGTTAAGAGTCAACAACGCCTACCTAAAACAGCTCGTTCTAACACGCCCCCACATGTCTACGTCACTGTGTGGGAAGATTTGCATAACACCGCCCAAATGTTCACGCAAAGAAAGAAGGCGTAGCTTTTATTCTCGCTGTAGTATTGTTGTTGCTGCCGCCGCCATGTCGTGAAGGCGCTGTGTTTCGTTGTGAAAGTGAAACTACTTTGTAGTTCAAAAGAGTACGATATCCGTTCATCCGCTGGAGCTGATATCATGTGTGGTCGCTGAGGAAATACATCAACTTCGCGCTGTGGATCGCCGGATCGGCTTTCAAAGCGGACGAAGACAGAGTCCAGGAACGGTGGTCGCCACATTGTGGTTGCCGAAGCCAGTCCGGACGCCTTCGTAGAATCCGCCGGCCGCACCGTTCTCAAGCCTGCCCGCCTCCGCCACTCACGCCACCTGCCTCGCTAACTCAAGCAGGCCTACGCTCACTCAGGCCGTGGGTGTGTGACGCTGTTTCGTTGCGAATGTGAAAATACTTTGTTTGGTCTTCCAAGAGAGGACACGGCTAGAAATCAGTGGTGAAGTTGTATTTACAACACTGTTCCAGAACAGTTTAACTTTCTGACTCACAGACTGTAAGTACGTTTTTTATATTTAAAGAATGTGCCACTGACGATTCAAACGCGAGTTTTGAGCAGTGTAGAGTAGCTCTTGTTGTTTGTCATTTCTCCGATCACAAATGCAGACATGGTTTTATGTTTACGTGGCGCGATGCAACGCAAAGCGTAAAGAGTCAGGAATAGAAGTCATTATAATCAGTAATTACATCCCAACTGGATGCTACAAATTCCTCGTTTATAATGGGTTTTAATTAGTTTTGGTCTCGTCGCTCCGGCCGGACAGGGCATCACAGTATGGTAAGGGTCATAACATTTCTGTCACACGCTTGAGGTATTCGGCCAATCACAACGCACTGGATTGCTGGCCAATCAGAGCACACCTCGCTTTTCAGACTGATGAGTTTTGTAAAAATCGACTTGTTTCAGAAAGGCGGGGCATAGAGGAGAAACAATAATGTACATTATGTGGAAAATAATGTGTTTTTTTTTTTACCTTAAACCGCATAAACACATTTCATTACACCAAATACACAAAATAATGTTATTTCGACCCTAACAAAAAAAAACCCCATCATATGACCCCTTTAAGATTTTAACCTATTAAAAGGTGGACTGGAGTGTTTTAAATTCATGTGTGTGTTAGGATTTAGCTTTATATCCAATGTTGGCAGATTTTTATGGGCTATGTTAGGAGCAGAATAGTGTAATACCACCTGTATTATTTTTAAGGTTTTTGTACTGTGCAAGTATGCAAATGTTCATACCCATGAAGACATATTACATTTCTAATTTGTACACAACATAGAATATCTTATTTCACTATGCATAGCTTGATAACTATGCAAGACCTGTGTTTGATTTGATTGTTAACATCTCTCTTTTGCCTCTTTATCAGTTCAGACCCCCCAAAATAAAGACAATGGATTTCTGGATTATACAAAATAAATGTAAAAGTACAAAAATAAAATGTGAAATGCAAAGTTTACACTATATCATTCAAACATTTGGGGTCAGATTTCTTATTTTATTTTTTAAGAAATTAAAACTTCTTTAGCAAGGATGCATTAAACTGATCAAAAGTTACAGTAATGACTTACATCGTAAAAAATATATTTTAAAAAATACTGTTCTTTTGAAATTTCTAATCATCAAAATGTCCTGAAATATTGCATCACGGTTTCCACAAAAAAAATATTAAGCAGAACAATTACTATATTAGAAGCTTTCTTGCGCATCAAAATAAGAATTTGTGACCCTGGACCACAAAACCAGTCTTAAGTGTCAATTTTTCAAAATTGAGATTTATACAACATCTGAAAGCTGAATACATACGCTTTTCATTGATGTATGGTTTGGAAGGATAGGACAATATTTGGCCGAGATACAACTATTTGAAAATATGAAATCTGAGGGTGCAAAAAATCTAAATACCGAGAAAATCGCCTTTAAAGCTGTCCAAAAATCCTTAGCAATGCATGTTACTAATCAAAAATTAAGTTTTGATATATATTTAGAGCAGGAAATTTTCAAAAAATATATTTTATCATGATGATTTTTGGCATAAAAGAAAAATCTATAATTTTGACCCATACAATGTATTTTTGGATATTGCTACAAATATACCCCAGCGACTTAAAGAGTTAGTTGGCTCCAGGGTCACATATTAGAATAATCATGTGACACTGAAGACTGGAGTAATGATGCTGAAAATTAAGCTTTGCCATCACAAGAATCATTTACTTTTTAAAATATATTACAATAGAAAACAGTTATTTTAAGTTGTAATAATATTTTGGAATATTACTGTTTTAATCAAATACATGCAGCCTTGGTGAGCATATGAAAGTGTAAGGTTGAACGGTTGCATTTTTGAGACAATACATAACCTGTGAAATAAATAGGGTACAATTTCATAGCAAACCACATACTGTTTTCAAATACCAGTGTGTCATATGCAATGTGTGGTAGTATTCCATTCCAAACACAGCTTTTGTCATTCTGTCTGCAAAGCAGCTACATGAGAGGGCACATTTTTGTTTAGTATAACATGTCTTCTAATTGATTTACCTTTGTTTTCTTGGCCTCCTTTTATCGTCCTGGACAGACCTCTGGAAAAGACCCGGCATGAGAAAGATCATTAAAGCTGAAGCCCAGAAAATCCTTAGATAGAGTGAGTGTCATTGTGTGATGCTGACTCACGTGAATGAGTGTGTAGTATGTGGAATCCTCCGGTGTGTTCAGGGTCTTTGGCTGTTGTGTGCGGCGAGATGTTCGTGACTGCTTTGTGTCGGCTGTGGATCAGAAAAATAAAAGGTGGAAAACAACAGGAAAAAACAATCAACATATAAATGGTGCATCGTGATATTTGACCTTGAATCCAATACTTTTAATCCCATTCAAGATGTATTATTATGCAAAGAGAATATAACAAATAGATCCCTTGTGGGGAGCACCATTGCTACACACAGAACAATAGGATCAGAACACAACATCCAGCTGACCTTTGACCCGTTTGTTCTTATCGAACAAACCATACGGCATGGTTTAACCCTTGGGCCTCGTCATTTGTAATTATCCGCTAACAGTTAATCAGAAATGCCCTACCAGTCAAAGCATGTTCCTATACTGACACAGACATGAGAAAGTAAGAATGAGAATGAAGCTCTGTTCTAAACCCTAGCAGGGGTGCCGCTATGGTTTCTGGGCCCCCTGAACAGTATATACCCTCAGTAAAAATTGTGTTCCGGGCACCTTCTCCCTCGTCGGGACCATGGAATTGTCTTATTACTAAAGTCTCATTACTAAAGGAAATACTTTTATAATTACTTTCATTTATCTTCCTTCGTCCACCATCAACTCATCAAAAAATATTCAGATCAAATTTTTGTAATATGATATGTATTTGAATTGCATATACAATTTCCATCCATTTGGATTACAGTTTTAAAATAAACAAACAAATAAACTTAATGAGATGAATTTTTGTCAGTCATATAAAAACAGGTAAAATTTCTGTACTTAAAAAAAATCATGGTTTATTATTAACTATTTGCATATATTTGATTTTCATTAAATCATAATTCATAAATAATATTTTCAGAATGCATTCAATCAAATTACTTAAAATCAGCACACATATTTCCATTGTGAGAACAATTCAATTTATTCAGTTTATACTTATTAACTGAATACATTTAATTGTTTTCACAATGGAAATGAGGTTGGCGATGAGGTTAAAATATGAATAAGTGAATACATAATATGGATAAATCTTAAATGTAGGCCTAAATATTTTTTATATGCACCTATGATGTCTAAAAAGAATTGGTAGCACCATTTTAGTCCTGTTTCACGTGCACATACTATATACTTATTACAGTAATTACAATAACTGGGTAATATTAAGTAGGTACTAACCCCTAAGCTACCACTAAAACTAAACTTAACCCATGTAGTTACCTTATGTTACCAGTACTTTCTTAGTAAGTACACTTTAAATACAAGTGCAACCTCAAAAAAATGTAATGCTCAAAAAAGAGTGTTACCTGGAATGCCTTTGATACAGAATACTTCTTTGTCAAATATGATTTTTGGTTTATTGACCTTTGGTTTATTTGAATAATATCTGCTAACTCAAGCACTGTTGATTATGTAGAAAGGTCCAGTGTAAAGAAAATTAATTACTATCCACCAGGACCAGAGGGTACGGCTGGAGAGTTGGTCATATTTATTGAATGTGTCTCTTGAAAGGTCATCAGCAATTCTTGATTGCTCAGAGGTATAAAGCCAATTTGCAGCTCTTATATTAATGCTTGCTGTAATTGCTGGGGCACTTTTGCATGCAATGCGATTAGCATTTAAATACCTTTCATGTACATGGAAATGTGACTGGCATTCAAAGGCCACTTCTTATTGTATGTGGAAACAATAATAATTGTTCCCACACAGAAAGACTCTGGTTAAGATTATTTATTATGACTTTGGAGCTTCCAAAGACATTTTACAATGACAATAAATCATTAATAAACATGTGACAGATGACAGCAAATGTAATCCCTTTAGCAAGATTTTGTAGAAGTTCAGCTTTCACAGATGAGATTAATGTGACAGAAGAAAACAGATCAGGAGGTCATATCTGTCAACACGGAAACCATAATCACTGCTGACAGAATAATCTGATTTCATTTAGACACAAGGTGCATATCAGGAATAATAGAATCTGCGAGAATTACCCTCCCAAAAGTAATTAGACATATCGCAAAAAAAAATCAAATGAACAGCAGATCTGCTCAGCTGGGGGAATTTTTATGATGACACATCTTGTTGAGCCCAATTTGCATGTTGTGGCACTAGACATCCAATTTTTGATAAGATCAGTACTGTCAAATTGACAGCAAAAAAGTACACTGCAGGAGTTTAATTAAGGTAGAGTTTTCTTACTACAAGCTATTTTAATCTTAAAAACAGCTATATTAATCCAACTTTGAAAATAACCAAAGCTACCCTTTAGCATACAGCATAAAAAAAGACTATAATACTAAATAACTCATTAGAGTTCAAATTATAATTCAAGTACTTCACATATGCTTAGTCAGGACATCAACATAAGCGTGCTTCTTAAAAGCATGACAAAAGATTATTAAAACAATGATTTAAAATGTACTTTAAAGTACAACTTTTAATATGACATTTCAAAGTGCACTTTTTAAAAGCATACTGAAGTGTCAACAAACATGGGGGGAGAACGATTGAAATGACAAAGACTTCAGACATGAATGGACATAATTCATAAAGGACATTTACCTGGTGGCTGGTAACAGCCCATGTAGCCATTCATAGGTTGTCCTTTCACAAACATTCCATTTTTGCTGGGGTTGAGCTGATGGGCAAGGATGATTTCATTTAACTTCTTCTGCAGTGATAAGTAATCTTCAGAGGCATTGGTTACCTGAGCAGGTTATAAAAAATGTCATCAACTGAATTTTGTGTAAAAACCTTACAATTCATGAGGCAAAGAATGCATATCTTAAAAGGGTCCTATTATGCTATTTTATAAAGTCTTGATTTTGTTTTGGGGGTGTACTAGATTATAGTATATACTAGGTTGTGCGAAAAAAACATTATTTCACATATTTTACATGATTAAACAACCTCATACGCGTTCTGGCTAATGAACGGTTCGAAAGTCCCTGCTATGCAAGATGAAGGGCCCGCTTCTGAAATACGGAAAGATGCGATTGGTGATGGTTAGCTGGGACAGTGTGTGTTGTGATTGGCAGCACTCTGCGCCTGGTCGGGAAATGTCATGCCCCTTACCCTGCGAGCTTCAGTGTAAATATTGCATCAAAATCAAATAAATTTGAGCATGATTTAAACCCGGATGATTGTAACCACTCTAAGTTTGTCTGCCTTGGGAAAGCTAGCGTGTTTCCTTCTTAGTGATAACACTCCCTGCCTTCTCTAATGCAGCTCAACCAGGTCTCGTCCCATTCGCCGGTATTTGTGAGATCACAAATCCCGGACAATATGGTGTAGTCCAAACGAGGCATTCGTTGTAGGTTTTGAAAAGTGATTTCTGTAAATAAAAATTCTCCTGTTGAATTAGACTTTGAGCTCTTTAAATTCACAGATCTTTTTTATACTCAATCAGCAAAACTACAGACTAACTTGAAACAAGTGACTAAGTTGAAAAAGTGAAAAAGCATAATAGGACCCCTTTAAATCAAGTCTCATGCTATGATGCTACTCTTTGACAGATTAGTCCATTGAAAAATAAAAGGTCATCATTTACACTCCTTCATATCTATTCATAGACATTCTTTTATTTACCAAACACAAAAGGGCAGAATTTGGCAGAATGTTCATGCTGCTCTGTTCCATACAGTACAAAGAAAATTACAAAAAAAAAGCATCACAATAGTGGCCAACCAATACAACTCTTTTTCATTTTTGGAGAATCTAAATTTCACCTTTTATGTTCCACAGAAGAAATAAAGGTTGGCGGTATAATCGGTGGGGATTAATGAGACAGATTTGTCATTTGTGGGTAAACCTACACAAAAACAAAAAAAAAATGAATCACCTGTTTGAAGAGCGATTCCACTTCCTCATCCTGTTTTTGTGATTTTTCTTTCAGGTTCTTTCTGTCTTTGTAACCTCTAAAAGTGCTCTGCATTTTAATGGCTGCCTGCTCCTCATCATATTGGGCTTCCTCAGTCTGAGAATCCTCCTCTTCTTCTACCCCCTTCCGTTCCAGCTGAACATCTGTGATGTCCAGAGCTTCCTCATTCTCCTGCTCCTCCGCCTCTTGTGCCATTTCTTGTTCTTTTCCAATGGCTCCTTCTCTCTCTGCTCTAAATCTCTTTCTCTCCTGGTGCCCTCTGAAATTGCTCTGTAAAACAGTTGCAGCATGTTCTTCATCTGTCCCTGGAGACTGACTGTCTTGCTCGAATTCTAATGGAGGTGGCGGAAGTTCCTCAAGAGAAATGTCTAGTTCTGAAGCATCTGGATTAGCCATTTCTTCATTTGTCTTTTTCTTGGGGATTTTGCCTTCCTCCTGGAGTCTTCTACGCTCTTTGTGGCCACGGAAGTTGCTCTGAAGAACCACAGCGGCTTTGGCTTCTTCATCTTCTCCTGGTGGTTGAGCTGGAGTCTCATCTTCCTGTTCCATTTCCTCAGTGAATTCCATCAGTTTTTCTGGAGGTGGTGGATCTGGAATAGGAAGCTCCTCATCAACTGGAGGAATCTTTGTCTCCTTCCCTCTAACCGGCATCTTCCCCTCCTCTTGGAGTCTTTTACGTTCTTCATGACCTCTGAAGTTGCTCTGGATAACAGTGGCTGCCTTGGTTTCCTGTTTATTGTTCTCATCTCCTCCACTCGCTGCCTCTTCCTCAGCCTCCTTCCCTTCTTCCTCTATATTCTCCTGTACTTCCTCTTGTATAACATCCAAATTTTCTCCAGAAGTGGCTTCTTCAGGGGTGGATGAGGAAACGGCCAGCTCTTCCCCGGTCAAGGTCTTATTCCGTTCCCGACGCTCCTTGTATTTCTTCCTTTCTCTGTAACCTCGGTAGTTGCTCTGGAGGACCACAGCGGCGTTTTCATCAGCATCATCCATTACCACTGCACCTCCTTCCTGTGGAGGTTCCTCTGAAACTGGACCTTCTGATTCTGATGGGGCCTCCGCCACTTCATCCGTCTTCTCATCTTTTTCCTTCTGCATGGCTTCCCTGTGTAAAATTATTCAGTTTATACCAACATAGCACTGTTGACTTCTTGATTCTATGTGTACCTTGCTCTGACTGGTCAATTGCAGCATTAAGCACTCTAAGATTTCAGTAAATTCATCCATTCACCTTCCAAACCACTTATCAAATATACGGTTGCTGGGATGCTGGAGATCATCCCAGGGAAACACCCTGGTTGGGTGGCTAGTCCACTACATGCAGATGGATACACCTTCACACCTATGGAAAATGTAATGTCTCCAATTCACCTATCCTGCATGCATTGCATGGATTGTCGGGGAAACCAGAGCACCCCAGGATGTGGGGCAAAACGTGCAAGCTACCCTAACTCAGCCAGGACTTAAACCAATTACCTTCATGACCCTTCAAGGTTGTTCAATATCCCAGTGTTATTGGTGTCTCTTGTATCACGTTACACCTTCTCCCTTTTCATACCAACACAAGTTGTAATAGCTGTTGTAACTAATCTTGCAAATTTGGAAAAAATGGTCTTGCAGGACTTTAGTATTAATGTTATGGTCAGCATATACATTTGTTATGCTAGATTTAAACCAAGAAAATAAAGACAACTCTTGGAAAAACAAGGAACCAGTAGGACAAAGTGCTTGATGATGGAGAATTTAAAATGGTCTCTAATTGATGGACCTTTGATTGAAAATTATGGATTTTATTTCTAAAATAATCTACAAGTAAGAAGATAAAATCATCTAGAAGAAGAACAGGTCTTACTTTTTCCTCTTGAAGCTTTTCCTCTCTTTGTGTCCCCTGTAATGGGCCTGGATCTTTGCAGCAGCTTTGATCTTCTCATCTAGTAACTCCTTGTATTTCTGCCTTGCCAGATATCCTCTGCACACTGTATGAAGAGGCCATGATTTAGTGTAAGTCTTTGCCTTCTAAACTCACTTAATACAGTATCCTCCAGTGGTGGAAAGAGTACTGAAAAAATATACTCAAGTAAAAGTACCATTACCTTCCAAAAAAATGTAGTGTGAGTAGATTAAAAGTACTTGTCCAAAAAACTACTTGAGTAAGAGTAAAAGAGTATCCTATTTAAAAGTACTCATGAGTATTGAGTAGTGAGTACTGAGCTGTGGATTCTACCCCCTCATAATAAACGCTGTACACAGCAATGGATACATTTTAAAAACGTTGTACATTCTGTAATTCACATTATCTTATTTGTCATAAAGAATGAAGAGTATCTATCATCCAGCCGTTTTCATTTTGACTGCCAACTCTTTAAAATACACCAAAACAGCACGGAAACAGTATTCAGTTGAAGAAAAGATGAAAGTTATTCTCAGTACAATCATCCCCATTTAAATCATAAAGTTTGAAAAAATAGATTTAAAATCATGTGTAAGGGCACTGAGACAGCATATGCTGTTGTTGCACATAAAATATGAATGTTTAGAACAGTGCAAATACAAACACCATTAGAAACTCATAGTTCAGCATCACACACCATGATATGGGTTAAAATGAGAGCCCATTTCTCTCCAAAACGGTGACAGTTTTAGTGTTTTGCAATAAAGAAATAAAAATAAACTTGATAATTTGTTACAATTTTAACAAAAATGCACATTGTTCTAGAAGGATGGCAAATTAATGCCATACCTTTTACACATTTACTCAAATTGTTATACTGATAATACAATTTGTAAGGAAAAAATGCATTATTACAGAGTGAGGATTTAGGGTGAAACTTTTTCAAGGAAAACAAAACACGCATGTCTATTTATGAGCCGCGGAGCGGTCTAAGTGATCAGCAGCATCCATCAATGAACGGAAAAAAAAAAAAAGTGTTTGAACTTGAACATTGTTTATGCGCGAGTGCACTTGCTAAATAAAGGCGGATTGTATAAAACGGATTAAAAAAATCCCCATTTATTAACGAGCTGCAGTTTTATTACATCACGCGCTGGCACAGATGCAGTATATTAACGCCACAGGTCATCAATGAGGTGCAGATTGGTCCTCAATTTGTGTTTACAACACACTTTTTCACAGCACGCATCACACGCTCAAACTCATCAAAAGTAAACAAGTTCAACAAGCAACAACGACTAAGCGACTGCTGCAGAACGCACGCGAGAGAGAGAAGATGGCTAGGCATTAACAATGTATGCAATACCGCAACCTCACACCAAAGTTTAAGGCGGTAGATGGCAAGCATATACTACAAATATTTAGTAAGACAAAATACAGACAATTCTTAAAGTGGTCATATGATGCGATTAAAATTTTTCTTTGGAGTGTTATAAGCTCTTGGTGCATAGAGAAGATCTGGAAAGTTGCAAAGACTAAAGTCTCAAAGAGACTAAGAGATATTCTTTATAGAAGTTAAGTGTCAGCCACACCTACCTAAAACGGCTAGTTCTAACACACCCCCACATATCTACATCACAATGTGGGAAGATTTGCATGGACGCGCACCAAATGTTTCACGCAAAGAAAGACGGCGATAAATTAATCACTGTAGTATTGTTGTTGCTGCCGCCATGTCGTGAAGGCGCTTTGTTTTTCGTTGTGAAAGCGAAACTATTTTTTGGGCTTCCAAAAGAGGACGATATCCACTTTCGTTCTGCCTAGAAGCTGAATCTGTGTCTGGGCGCTGAGGGAATACATCAATCTTTAACCGTGGAGTGGAGTCCAGCACAGTGGTTGCCGACATTCAAGCAAATTTCCGGCCTCAGCTCAATGACTATCCGGCCTCAGTGCAAGCATAGCCGGGGCTTCTGCTCATGCAGGCCGCTCTGTGTGTTTCGTTGTGAAAGCAAAAATATTTTGTTTGGCCTTACAAAAGAGGACACGACTAGATATCAGGGGTTAAGTTGTATTTACAACAATGTTTACTGATCCTGGGAGAGTAGACTAAAATGCCGGCATTTCTGACTCACAGACTGTAAGTAGGTTTCATTAAAGGATTGCACTGATGATTACAAACGACGGGAGTTTGGGCAGTGTAGAGTAGCAATTGTGGTTGTCAATTTCTATGCTCACAAATGAAGACAGAGATTTATGATTTACACAGGCGCGATGGAATGTTTATGTTTGCCCGTCGTTCCGGCCGGGACACGTAGCGGGATATAACAGTATGTGAGGGGCGTAACATTTCCGTCTCACGCTTGAGGTATTCGGCCAATCACAACACATTGGATAGCTGGCCAATCACAGCACACCTTGCTTTTTCAGACCGATGAGCTTTGTAAAAATCGACGCGTTTCAAAAAGGCGGGGCATAGAGGAGCAACAATAATGTACAGTATGTGGAAAATAATGTGTTTTTTTCACTTTAAACCGCATAAACACATTTCATTACACCAAATATACAAAGTAATGTGCTTTTTAGCAGCATCATATGACCCTTTTAACATATTAAGTTAGAGGAAGACGCGACTGAATTGATGCTTGAAGAATGCACTTCCAGCAGCCATGATAAACAGTTGGCGGTTTTCTATGCATAATTTGATTTGATGAAAGTCACGAGACCTATTACTCTCTATCCAATCACGTTGATGGATAAAAATAAAATTAAAATAAGCATGTACCAACCACAAACAGAGGAAAATAGCGGAGTAAAAGTACCGATACATCACTTAAAATGTAATTTTGACATCTAGTCAACAGCATGAGCTTACCTGACTGCAACACCACAGCACTTTGTTCTCTCTTTTCCAGCATCAAACGGTATCGTCTGAATGCCAGCAAGCCTCGTACATATGCTTGGACTAGAACAATCCGGTCTGTGGTCTGCCTCACCATCAGATTCAGCTGCTCTGCGTGATAGTACTTAAGAAAGACCTGAACACATAACCATCAGACTTATGAAGTTTGCTGAACAACAACAGCGGTTATTAATGCCTTTCATTCACAAACCTTTGTTTTGCCCAGAGCCCAGTTCTCTAGTTTGACCTTCTCCAAAATAACAGCACATGTCTCTGGATTCATTGGTGGCTCCTCATTGGCTCTAAATGCTAATATAGAGTACCTGAAATAGACCAATGGTTAGTAAAAGGCAACACTAAACATAACAACTGAGAAATTATAGACTAAGGAGTCAATCTCTTTTCCACCAGCGATGTGCGAGTGCCGGTATCGGAAATGGTGGTCCATTCTATGCATTTCCACAGACAAAAATGTGGTTCTTGCCAGTTTTTGATGGCTGTTACTTTGGATGCTAATATACGTTTTTCAAAACTAAGACCAAATACCATTTCTCAAATCATTTGAAAAACAGGCCAGTTATGAGACAGGTCCCTTGGCAGAGTATTGGCTCCAGCACTAACATAAACACCATTTAGGTGGAAAAGGGGTTCATGCACATGGATTTACAGTAATACGTAGTATCTCTCCAACCTCTCAATGAAGTTATTGAAGAGAATGCGATGAGAGTAGCCCTGTCTGCGTATCTTAGCTGTCTCTAGAATACCAGTGTAGCGTAGTTGAATCAGAACCTTCTCCCTGTCGAACTTGTGGGCTTGACGATCATTGTTGGGTTTTATGCAACGCACAAATTGAGGCTGGCCTGCCACCATCTTTGATAACAGATCCATTAGAGAATACTGCAAAGTATAGTTGAAAATAAAGCACGACTGTGAACATGAGTCTGATGGTTTTATTGGTTCTTTTCATTATTATGTCTTCAAAAGTCTTACTCTGAAGTAAGAGGCTACAGTTTGAGTCTTCATGTTGGTGGTCTCTCTTGGGTGATGTGTGGTGTCTCCCGTGCTCTCCGCCTTTGCAAACACAAAACATTCAGCATGCTGAAAACTTGTGGTCATAAAAATTGACAGAAGGGATATTGGGGTCTTTTTTATAAACATAAAATTATCTGTTTATAATAAATTTATGCATGTTGCCTCTTGGAGAAAAGTTTTATAACAAAGCCAAAGGTCAGGGTAAACACACAATCACCGTTTGTACAGTGTCAACAGGCAAGGCAAGCATTGTTTTGTCATGGGTGGGAGTTAATTTCCGGGAGGAAGACTGAAAAAGAAATGCATAAAGATTGTGATAAGACAGTCTGATTTGAATCCATAAAAACTATTTAATTCTAATTTGTAAAGGAATAATACTAATGAAATTAACTGCAGGATTTATTAGCAAAGCAATCTAACAAGTATTAATTTATGTGGCACTTTTGCCAAACATCAATAGGGCCAAATTCCTTCTTTAAAACAGCCATGCATATTTCACCAGGTTATATAATCAAAGTGTTTCAACATTGAACAAAGCAGAATCTCACTGACACAGGTGCTTTTATTTTACGTGGGATAAAATTAATGGAATCTTTCATGTGAAATTTTCTAAAGACAGCATGCTTAAATATGCAAACGAATGATAATGTATGCAGGTCTTCATCAAAGACATCAGTTCAATATGTTGAAAAGCCTCACTCATTTCAGAGTGCAAACTGAATGTGAGCTCTAACTAGCTCATGTGTTCTCTTAATAATTCCATAAGGAAAAATAAACTTAATGCAAAAAAAAAAAAACTTGGAACACAGATGGTTTTTAAAATGCAACTGCACATAAACACATGAAGCCAATTCTCCTTAATTCCACAGGGACACTCAATTCTAATGTGTATTATATGAACTAATCAAGCTGTAAATCAGTCAGTCTACACAAGCATTAGCCATTAGACAGCTGGTAGGGTCACATGAGAAGATAGTCTTTCATTCGCACAAACATGGGTCATTTTCAGGAAATGGTGCCAAGCGTATCTCTCCATGATTACTGATGCAATCAACAGACCTTTGCTGCATTAGCCTATTTGATAGATCTAACTGACTGAACAAAACTAAATTTTACTAGATAATTGTTTGATTTTCATAAAATAAGTCATTCAAATATGTTTCAAAATATGTTTAGGTATGCTGACATAAGCCCTTTTAACTTCTTTTTGACCAAACTGTGAATTTGTCTTTCAGTCTTTATCAGTATTTCATTGTTTATTGACCTCATCAAACACAACATTTCAATATATTTTCAGTATCTTTTACAGAATCACCCATAATAGTTCTGTTTCTTCACATTTTTGTTATCAGTAATGTACATGAGGTGTTTTGTGTTACACTTTCGGTTATTTAGTTGCTGTTTATTGCATTACTTTAGTGTCATGTGTGTTGCCCTGATGGTGCTTGCTTTGTCTTTGTGCACAGTTAGAAATATCTCTTTAAAGTAACAGTAGCAAGTTACAACTTTTTGCAGCTTGTGCACCCTCTATATATCACCCTCTATGTAATTCAGGTGTACCAAATGCATTACTACAAATGGTTATCAGTCCATTGGTCTGGTCCTGGTAATTTGGGCCTGAGGTAATAAAAAATATTTCTTGAAAATTCAGAGGTAACTTTTTCAACCTTTTTCTGAGAAAGACCCACATATAGACAGACATACACTGAAAATGTGAGCACAGTGTTGGCTCACAAAAGGCGCCTATCCTCTATGAGCATGTCTCTAATGTACAGCACAAATACTATAGGATCATTACCTCAGTGAATGATACAGTACTGAACAACATAAGACCTTCCAACTTTAGACAGAAGACATTATAGGAAGGTGGAATGGAAAAGTGAATGATGGGTATGGAGTGTGGAGAGACAAAAATAAATAAGTTCAGTACATTCCAAAAAGTGAAAGTACTGATGCTCCTATCAAAGAAAAACTCATAACCATAAGCCTAACTAACTTATGAATTCCTACATTTATACATCAACACCTAGCAACTTCTTGTTGCTAATTTCACATGCAGTGAGGTTAGCCAATCATAACAGTCATTTACATTTGGAACTCTTAAATGTACAGTAACAATAACAGAACAATTCAGAGCTGCTAAGAGGACATGGTGATGGAAAAACGTATGAGTTGGGAGGAAAAATTATATTTCAATGCATTGCATTCTCTCCTAAAACTATTGCCTTTCCCTGAGAATCTTTGCATTCACTCACAAAACATTAGCATTCTCTCGCAAACTATTGTGTTCCCTCAATAAACTTTGCATTTGCTCAAAAACATGTGTGATCTCTTCTAAAACTATTGCGTTTCCCTGAGAAATGTTGCGCTCGCTCACAAAACATTTGCCTTCTGTCGAGAAACGTCCCAGGTTACGTATGTAACCATGGTTCCCCGAGGGGACGAGACGCTGCGTCGGAAAACGCTAGGGGAACGCACTTCAGGATCCAAGCTCTGAATCATATAGTGTAATCAGTCGAAACAATGGTCTACTACGTCCGCGGCGGTGACGTCATGACCAGGAGCTTTAACAGCAGTGAGGTGCGCCGCGCTAGTTTCTTAGGAGTGAAGCAATCTCTATTCGCGGATGCTGGAAGTAGGCCTTAGCGACCGCAGCATCTCGTTCCCAAGTCGGGAACATGGTTAACTCTACGTACCTGGGACGTTCCCTTGCGTGAACTCGCGCATGCGTCGTAAAACCCGCCTAGGGGAACGATATTTCACCAGCCGCCATATTCAATCCCTGCCGGGTGTGAAAGGGCACGCTATGGGCAAGATAACAGAGGGGCCTGGATTGGCACAGCCAAATCTAGTTCATAGAACCTGAACGAAAGTGAGGGGCGTCGACCATCCTGCAGCGTTGCAGATGTGTCCTGGCATAGGAACTCCTGCCAGACAAGCGCTGCTGTCGTAGGCCGTCCACCTCTTCTTGTACGATTGAGCCTTGACACCCCCATGGTGAGGTGGAGATCAGGGATTACTCTAGGCACAGTAATGTCATTTAACTACCACCGCTGAGAGGTCTTTTGGAAGCACTGATGACCTCTCTTCTAGGGGCCCATAGGCACACACATTGGTTCCTGCCTTTCTCACACTATGCACTCTGTGTGCCATAGCGTCCAGTGCGCGCACTGGACACAACCCTTAAGCCTATGCTGTCAGGTCTCCCTAAAAGGAGGCGGATAAAAGCTGGAGTACGAGCAGGGCCGTGTGTAGAGGAGGGGACCCTTAGGGACACATACCCCTGCGATTGAGGGGGGTATAACTAAATCTTTGGCCAGACTGGTGCGCCCAAAGTCGAGATAGGTAAGGTAGCCGCAGAAAAGGGCCCTGTCGGATCCCCAACTCCCTCTTCTTAGAAGAAGATACAGTCGTAGGAAAACACGTCTTTTTCATATTTAACGATATACATCCTATATCTCTCCTCGATAGGCTTCCAAAGGAGGCCTCATGAGAGCGTCTAACCACCACAAGCGAGGGTCCCAAGGAGGAACAATATCGCCACCGAGGCACTCAGCTCATCACATCCTCCGGCGAAGAAACGTGTAATACCAGAGGGTCCTTGCCACCGAGTACCACCAAGAGGGGCGGTGGTAGGCCCGCTATGACCGCCACGTAGATCTTGCCGTCAGGGTGGAGTGGGTTAACGCCCGCGAGAAATGGGCCTGCAAGAACTCCCATCACTGTATCCAATCGCGGGCAGTTAACTGGGTCAGGCAGGCGGTCCTCACGCACCATGAAGTGAAGATCCCCACCTTCAGGGTGCAATTTCCTCGGTGCGGTGTCGGCTCGCGATTGGAGATAGTCTCACCAACGCCCATCTGGTTGAGATCGCCATATTGCTATGAGTCTGTTGCCCCGCTCCTTCGGCCGACCCCCACAGCTTCCTGGGACACACAGTACTGTGAAAGATCATACCAGTGCCGCCTGTTCGAGACAGATGCTCGTCCTGACAGTGAACTCCCATTGATTGGCGTCGAGGAGAGAAACTCAAGTTCAGAAACCATACTCGCGTACCCGGCCCAGAACGGGGGCTACTAGCATAGACGGACCCCTTTGCCCGACGTACTGTCTCTATACCTCCCGGGAGGCAGAGCGGCTCGTGGTAAAGCGTCAGCCGAAGCCTGGCCAAGTCTGTACCGGCATTTCTTCCATCCCACTCCCACCTCGGGCGCCTGGCATTAGTCAGAGAGTACCATAGGGACTTGCGATGTCGTCTGAGTCAGCAAACAGCTCCCGCTCGCAAGCCTGGCCAAAAAACTCTCCATGCTGGCTGTCAACCACCATGGGGTGAAGCATCTGTTTCCCGGGCCTCGGCCCCTGCCTCGACAGGTTGTCTGCTCCCATATTGAGATGCCCAGGAATATGCACTGCCCTCAGCGAGAGGAACTTGCCCTGGGACCACACCAGGATCTGATGCGCCAGCTTGCATAAGGGAATGCAGACCTCCCTGGTGGTCTCGTTACTGTCTCGCTGCTATGCGGGGCTATTGTCGGTGCGCACACACCTCGCGCTGGCGATCTCTTAGGTCTGGAAGAAAGTGTTTGAGTGCTCGAAACACGGCCAGCATCTCCAAGCAATTGATGTGCCACGTGAGATGGCGACCACTCCACAGACTGTGGGCAGGGTGGCCACTCATGACCGCTCCTCAACCGGTGAGGGACGCGTCTGTCGCTAGCGTTACGCGGTGCGACAAGGAGCTCCCAGCACCGGGCCCTGAGACAAAAAACAAGGTTTCCTCCACATGTCTAAGGCTCGTAGGCATCACAGTGTAACCTTGAGCATGCGAAGCGGGTTTCCCCCTCGGGGAGACCTTGGTCTTGGCCACCCTTATGGGTCATCATGTACAAGCATGCCAAAAGGTTCTTACGTTGGTGACCCGCCGCTGCCATCATACCAGCAGCGTTCTGAAACCTGCTTGACAGCGATACCCGGCCCTTCTCTGACTCCCCACGACTGACATGAGGAATCGCCTCGTCCGATCAGGAGATAACTTGCCTGCAATCATGGTACGAATCCCCACCAAAGACCACAGATCTAAGTGTCTCGTCCTCTAGTATGAGACAGCACACTTTTTCTTGCATTTATGTCTTAACCCCCACTTTCCCATATAGCGAGTAACGAGCATCTATCTCTGCCCGAACCGCCGTCTCTCTGATTGATACTAAAATCACCCAAGTCGTCGATTGTAATTGAGTATGCCATATGCCCTGAGCCGCCGAGGAGCCAGGGCAGCGTCCACCCTTCGAGAAGTAAGGCTGGAGTGCTAGGCCGAAGGGAAAGGACCCGAGTATTGTAGCCATTTCAGCCCCTGGAAAGGCAATACCTCAGAACTTCCTAGTGACTTGTTAGGTTGATAATGAAAATATCTATTTGTCTATCGTGACAACCAGTCCCTCTGGACTGTCTGAGACACGACTTTTTGACAGTGAGCATTTTGACTCAGAACGGCAGACTGAGCGGTCATAGCCCCAACAATTGACGCATCCCTCCATTCTTCTTTGGAACGATGAAGTACCGGCTGTAAACCCGGACTCCCTGTCGAGAGGAGGACCACCTCGATGGCCTCCTTCCTCAAAAAAGTAACTACTTCTGTTCCATGACCAGAGCCTACTCGGGGCCCACTACTGTGAAATAACCCCTTGAAAGGGGTGGCGGAGCGCGAACTGAAAGCGATAGCCTCTTCTACAGTCTGCAGGACCCAATGAGATACATTTGGCAGTAGTTTCTACGCTGCTAAATAATCTACTAAGGGATCCAGTCTCTTGAGACTGGCCTCTGGTGTCTTTATAGCTGCTATCTGGGTGCCCTGAAGCGGCGGACCGGCAGACGTTCGCCGAACTAGCTGCTTGAGAGACCCCCAAAGGGTTGGCGAGGCTCTCGGCTCCGCTACGTTCCCAGGCGGAAAATACAGAGAGAGACCTTCGCTGGAGAATGCTGCGCCCTGGAACACTGGCAGGGTTGACAGAACGTTTTCCTGAGGGCGCTGAGGAGAGACGGACACCGTGTAAAGTGGTGTACCCCACTCTTCCCCAGTAGGGGCCACCCTCAGCAGTCCTGGATTCATGCCTGTCAGGACCGCTTCGTCGAGGGCTTCCTCGACTGAAGCACGACCCTCAGATCGGGCCTCGCCTTAGAAGCCCCCGACCTAGAGCGCCGCCAGCCTCGGCCCCGTTGCGGGGGAGCGCGAGAGGCAACGCTCTGCTTTTGGACCTCCCTATATGAGGAGCTGGTACCCAGCTGCTCCTGCCCAGCAGCCCCCAGAGCTATAGAACGGCGAGGGAGAAACCGCTGGAATGCCGCCGCCTGTTTACGAGCCTCCTGGTATCTGTCGACGACGGAATTGACGGCGTCGCTGAACAGGCCAGAAGGCACAAGCGGGGAATCCACGAAGAAGCACATGTCCTTCTCTTTCATATCGGACAGGGTCAACCACAAATGCCTCTCCGCCGCCACCAGAGCTGCCATGGACCGCCCAATAGCACGGGCGGTCTCCTTGGTGGCGCGAAGGGTTAAATCAGCGGTTCTCCTCAGTTCTAATATGTCATCTGCTTTGACTTGCTCGCCTTCATCAAGCTCTTTCAGCAGGTTGGCTTGGTACGCCTGTAACAACGCCATGGTGTGCAGACACGCACCAGCCTGAACCGCTGCCGAGTTCCCTTTGCCCACCAGCGCCGAATTTGTGCGCAGCGGCTTGGAGGGCAATACCGGAGCCTTCAGAGATGATGCCGCACCGGGTGACAGATAGCTCGCAAGCATCTGCTCTACCCGGGGCAGCGCTTCTTAACCGCATTCACTCATCCCCCACATTTCCATAATAATCAAGGCATGGGACGAATAGCGGGCCGAGAATGGTTTCTCCACGATCTCGACCCTGCGACCAACGGCAGGCTCCGGGGTGGAGGTAGCGACTTGGCCCGCAGAAAGCGTTCTTCGAGTTTGCTTTTCTGCGGTTCAGTCTGTTTCTCTGTGGGTCACTCGATGTTCAGCTTGGCAACCGCGCGAGTAACTACCTCTATTAGCTCCTCATATTGTGGGGATTGAGGGGGCGAATCTTCGACGCTCTCCACATCAACCTCCTCGGAGGAAGATAGGAGAAGCGCCGAGCCCGCTCTCCGGGGGGGAAGTAGCCGCAGAACGGGCTTCCGATCCCAGCGAGCGGGCAGCGGATCTGGCAGGTGAGGAAGAAGATAGGGACTCGCCCGTCTACATTCCCTCCACCAGATCCAGATGCGAACCCCACGAGCACAGCTGCCGCTCCGCCTCAGCATCTTGAGGAGCTGGGTGATATGTCTCAATCTCCCTCCTCAAAGAGAGCCTTCCGGGAGCGAAGCAAACGTAGTGGCAACTGCTCACAATGCGGACAGTCGGCCCTCTCGAGAGCCGACGCCGCGTGCTCCGCTCCCAAGCAGACCACGCACAAACTGTGTGTATCCCCGCTCGTGATGTAGCGTGGGCAGGGAGGAACACAAAGTCTGTAACGCGATCTACTTTCGCCCTTTTTTGTCTTTTGCTTAGACATCTTTTATCTATCTCTGCTGGAGTTTGAATGCTTGTGCACTTTTTTGGACAGACAACATAAATCTCACAGAACATAAATCGTGACCGACACACACAGAGAGCTTCGCTGAATGACAGAAAGCTAGCGCCGGCGGCACCTCACGTGCTTTTAAAGCTTCCTGGTCATGACGTCACCCGCCGCGGACGTCTCGCCCATCGTTCGACTGATTACACATATGATTCAGAGCTTGGTATCGCTGAAGGCGTTCCCCTAGCGTTTTCCGACGCAGCTCGAGTTCCCGAAGGGGAACTTCGCATTTGTGCCAAAACCTTTGCATTTTCTCCTAAAACTATTGCGTTTCCTATGAAACTTTGTGTTTGCTCCAAAACATTTGCATTTTCTCCTTAAACTATTGCGTTCCTAAGAGAAACTTTTCGTTCGCACCAATACATTTGCATTCTCTTGCAAACTATTGTGTTCGCTCAAGAAACTTTGCATTTGCTCCAAAACATTTGCATTCTCTCGCAAACTATTGTGTTCCCTCAAGAAACTTTGCATTTGCTCCAGAACATTTGCAATCTCTTCTAAAACTATTGTGTTTCCCTGAGAAATTTTGCGCTTGCTCACAAAACATTTGTGTTCTGTCGAGAAACTTCGCATTTGCGCCAAAACCTTTGCGTTTCCCCGAGAAATTTTACGCTCGCTCACAAAACATTCGGTTTCTGTCGAGAAACTTAACATTTGTTCCAAAACCTTTGCATTCACTCCTAAAACTATTGCATTTCCTATGAAACTTTGCGTTTGCGCCAAAACATTTGCATTTTCTCCTAAAACTATTGCGTTCCTAAGAGAAACTTTACGTTCGCACCAATATATTTGCGTTTTCTCGCAAAACTATTGCATTTTCCTGAGAAACTTTGCATTTACTCACAAAACATTTGCATTCTCTCTCAAAACTGTGTTCTCTCAAGAAACTTTGCATTTACTCACAAAACATTTGCATTCTCTCACAAACTATTGTGTTCCCACAAGAAACTTTGCATTTGCTCCAAAACATTTGCGATCTCTTCTAAAACTATTGCATTTCCACGAGAAATTTTGCGCTCGCTCACAAAACTATTGCATTTTCCTGAGAAGTTTTGCATTTACTCACAAAACATTTTCATTTTTTCGCAAAACTATTGCGTTCCCCAGAGAAACTTTGCATTCACTCGCAAAACAATTGCATTCCCTGAGAAACTGATTGCATTTGCTCACAAAAGCACTACATTTTGTGAATTGTATTATTTTTCCTTACACCACATATTATTTCCATATGAAGTTTATCGGGAGAATGCAATGCTTTGCGTTGAAATATAACAAAATATAATGTTTTTTTTCTATTACCATGTCCCCTTAGGAGCTCTGTAGTACAGAGAGGAGAAGTGGGCAAAACAACGTACCTTGGCAAAGTTAATGGTGCGCTGTGATTGTTGTGTGCCCATACGAGCAGAGCCAGCAGCCTTGCCCTTAGTGTGAGCCAAGTTACCTGCACAAAGAGAGAGGTCAGGGGAAATATCTGCTCTCAATGCGATAACCACACACATTAGAAATCTGTTGTTGATACTTCATTAGATTTGATCACATGTCCTTTGTAACGTTTATTATTATTTATTAGCTCTAAAAAGGGGAATATTTATGACGAACTATAACTGGTTATGATTCATAATAAAAATTTAGATTATATCTTCGAATTAACTATAGCAGAATCAATATTACAATTATTTAATCTGTCCGTACACCGAGCAGACAATATAATCATTTATCAATTCAAGGAAAGTTTATTTTCTGGCCACGGAACAATAAACTGTCCTTCTTTGTGCAGTGCTAGCAGTAATTCTTAGCCAAATGTAGAAAAGGTTCAAACATTCATTGACTTGGAACTGTAAACAGTAAACAGAGACAATTCGTTGTCAATATAAGGGATTTAATAAAATGAAACTATAACTAACATATAACTAACTAAAACATATAAACACAGAATGAAACAAAGTAAGGAAAAAAAGGGAGAGAAAAGAAAAGAATGGCAGTATTTCACATCAAATAACCACAACCTAATAAGAATCATAAAAGAATCAAAAATCACCTTAAAAAGTGGCTCAAACTTAAACACGCATCTGAATAATTTTAAGCGGTTACTTGCATTGGTTTCCGATTGCTGAAGAAGAGTCCGGATGCGGTAGATAACGGAGGTCTTTTGATGAGTTCGTGAGGAGTCAGCTGGAAGTTTTTACTTCTGGTTCTTCTGAAGAAGAAGGTCCACAGCGACTTAAAGGAATTGAAAAAACGAGGGGGCGAAATAAAAACAAAAAGTAAAAACTGCCGGAAAATAAAAACTCAAGAGGAAGGTCTTGAGAGTCCTGAAAGGTGTTGTCTCAAACGAAGAAGAAGTTTTCTGAGCCAAGTTTATTTCGGGCTAATCACTTTTGAGAGTTCCTATTCTGTGTGCACTAGCCAATGAGAGCGGAGACATGGAGATTGGAAGCGGTCGCAGAAGTATTTCTGGTCTCTGTTTTATGGCTCATTTGCATGTTTTATGGCCGGTCTGGAATTTCTGTAGTTTTAACCCAAAATATCGTACGAGTCATATGATGCATTTCACAATCACATACTGTACCTCATTGTCCGAGGAATGAAAAACAGGTAACACTGATACCAAGAAACAATAATCTGGAATAGATTAAACCAAAGATACACACATACAACTGAATATAAGTGTTTTATGGCTTTAACTAATACAAAGAACGAGTGTAACTCATTGCTAACAAGGGAATGTACAAACCACATGCATATACCAGATACAATTATAAATGATTAATTATAGTCTAAAATAAAGAAATGTCTTTATGTGTGTGTGTGTGTTAGTTTGTGTGTGTGTGTGTTAGTTTGGCCATTCACAGCTCTAGGTGGAATGTTTTTGAAATGCCAGAGTCCAGGATTTCGGTGGGGTGGTTCTAATATCTTTGACGGCCGGAAGAACATTTGGCATTTAAAACCCCTATACAAGTAACATCTCTGACCAGAACTGTAATTTATTTGCAAATGTCAAAAGGCTAAAAGGGGTCTTTTAAGCCATAAACAGTCCAACTATCATGCATGATCCTACGCAGACGCTACAGTCCCCCTTTTTGGCTGACGAAGTTCACCTGTACAATTCGTCAGACAACAGTTTTCATGATGTCGGGCAGCAGGTGGATCATGATGATCGGGTCGCAGGTGGATCATAATAGCTAGATGGCAGGTGGATCAGGATTGAAAGATGGCAGGTGGATCAGGATTGTCAAAAGGCAGGTGGATCAGGATTGTCAGATGGCAAGTGGATCCTAATTTTCCTCAGCCTTCGCATCCTCAGCGGGGGTGTTAGCTGGTAACCTTGGTCAGGTTCAGCATTGTCTCTGCCTGGGTCCCTCTCTTCCGGTTGCTCTGTTTGAAGGTTCGAGGAAGGGTAGCTGTGCACCTGTTCATGGACCTTTGTACCCCGTTGACTCTGTTAAACAGGACCAAAGCAAGGCCGAGTGTTAGGGTGTACCCGATTGCTGGGGCAAGGCAAAGTGCCGTGTCGGCAGAGGTCAAGGAT
>JADLZN010001091.1:0-61662 GCA_018155175.1 Sinocyclocheilus anophthalmus | reverse complement strand
TTTTATTTTATTTTATTTTTTTAAGTATCGGTTCAGGCACAGTTTAGGCACCGGTACCTTTTTAAAAGTATCGATTTGGCACCTGTATCGGAAAAAACCCAAACGATACCCAACCCTACTTTTAAGTCTTCATTTTAATGACACTTTATCTGTTGTTTTGCAAAAAAAAAAAAAAAAAAGGTTTCAAACAGGGACGACGCAGGTAATAATGGTGGTGCTGAGGGGCTTGCAGCACCCACTTTTTTCACCAAAAAAACTGGTTGCAAATGCACCGCCAGGTTTGTTCATTTAAATTTATTCAGTTTTAGCATTTAATAATTTATTTGTAGTGATCTCTGAAATGTAAATTGTAAGTGGGCTATAGTAAACCCATGTTTATCTTTATAAACATGATTAATTTTATTTGTGATGTTTTCTATATGGGATGATTAGCCTAATCCTCATGAACACATGACGCTAGCCCCCCCCCAACACGGACACACACAGCACCCCAACCGAAAACATCTTCCCGCGCCCCTGGTTTCTAATGCACTAAGCCAGAAATCTAAGCCAGGTATCTGAAGGTTTTACAGAGGGTTTGTTAATATTTGCCTGATTTTATATAAATTGTATTTGCAACATTAAATGTATATCAACAGCCAGGGAAAAAAAACAAAACCAACAACAAAAAAAAATTGAATATGGAAATATATGCAAATTAGTGCATATTTAATAAGATAATATCTCATTTAGACATTTAAGCATAACATTTCATAAAACAAAACTTGGAAACAAAATACAAAAAGTTTGTTATTTCATTATTTAATCAATCAACTTTTTGCCTTAATGTAGTTTAGTAATTATACAATAAAACAGACCTCAATTAGACTGTGCTAAAACTAGACTTTTTCTGTGAGTCAGAGGCACATTGAAAACAGTCGCATACTCCTATCTGACCCAAAATCTGGCCAACATCAGCACCCGGATCTGTGCTACATTTCTGAGCAAGAAAAATGTTGGGTGACACAGGGTCAGGGTCTGACAGTTCCATTCGCTGGTTTACAGGTACCTAAACAACAAGGCGGCCGAGCCACAATAACACACCACAATATATTTTCCTGACATTCAGTTGCAACACATTTCCCTAGACTACAAGTATATGAGAGGAAGCGGCACAAAAACACATCCTCAGATCTGTTCCCTCTGTTTCCTTCCTTGTAAATATAGAAGAGGCAGATTGTATGCCTCTTATGCAGAAACGGACAAAAAAGCCAACCAGGCGTTCAGAGGGGTATTGACATGAAGAGAAATGAGAGAGTGACTGCGGACGCGGAGCATCATTTAACAGAGCCTGGGGCGCTGGCTTGTCTCGCTTCTTCCCGTGGAAGGCCTCTGCCACTGCTCTGGATGCTTGCTGTTTCATTATGATGAGGCTATGGGCTAAACGTAGCCAAGCATATCAAATATCCTCGAAGCACATACTAAATAAATCATTTTATTCATTCCATTACTGGTGGATGTGTTCGGCCAGTAAAGCATCATGGGACAGAAGAAAACAAGGGGATTTGGCGGTTTTCTTGAAAGACCTCCATGTTAAGACCGGACGGAGAAACAAACCATCGGTCCAGCCACTGGGAGCTCTTCTATCTCACAAGATGCACTCATTTTGATGCAACACAGTTGCAAATCTGTTCTGTTGAAGAAACAAACACATCTACATCTTGGACAGCCTGAGGCCATCATTTCATTTATCTAAAAGTATACCACAAAAAAGTAAATAAATAAAAATTATATATATATATATATATGTTAGGGCTGTCAGTCGATTACAATTTTTTATATAATTAAATTAAAATACCTTCTTTTATGTGCTTTTAGGTGCTGCAGGTGTACGGATTCTTAATGCGTTTATTGCAACTACATTTCATCTTTTTCTCATCAAACAACCAGACTAATGAATAGCTCGACACAACTCATACCTGGGCAGAGTTTAGCCTGGGCTTTCTTTTGTGTAGATATAAATTCTATGCTTTGCATCAGCTGGGCATGTATATGACACCTGTCATAGCCTACCCTTGTCGCCCAGTAAGGTTGTTTGTTGAATTGATTAATTACTTTTAAATATTTTAAACACTAATACAATAAAGAAAGAATAATGCATGGACTTGGGCATATACCCTAATATGCCTATAACGTTCATTCTGTTTGACAGTTCTAGAGCAACAGAGATGTACTCTTCTAAGTTTTATAATGTAGTCTTTTGTTTTATTAATTTTGATTATATTTGAGCTCTCAATAGGATATGCGTGATTGTAGGCCGAGTTGCGGCGCACTCACAACACTGAAAATGCAACGCAAAATTTTCACAAATTTAATTATTTTGTTTCTTCACCACCCCCCACATATAATTCAACCACCTTGGCACCACACATTCATATGGTTATTTTACGACAGATATGCATCCGCTTTATAAAGAAAAAAAAAGTGGTCAACCATTCTCTGCCATTAAATAGGGTAAACTCATATGATTATTCCATGTAAACAAACACCACATTTACCGGCTTAGTCGCAGTGAAAGTGAAACTTTAACGATGCACAGTGCTTAAAGCCACGTTAAAATTAAATTTTTACGGCCACAAGCAGCTGTTAGAAAACATAGAGAGGATTTTCTAGAAGCAAGAATAAAATAACATTTTGTGTACCCTCCCTAACAAAACGATAGCTGAAATGTGGTACTTTATTCACTAAAATAAATTTCATCTTACCATATCCAAAAACTCGCTCGCTCTGCTGTTATTTAATAGATTAAATTCACTAGAATTTTATTGAATAGTACGTTGAGACACGTTTTTAATTAAAATATTCGTATTAATCAAGGATTTATTGATTTTAATGCACCTTATTTTGAAATGTGTGCTTTCATATGTCCTTTAGTTATGATAATTTCATTTATTCACTATACTATGTATTACTAATGTCTCATTTCAGTTTTAGTTTCACTCTAGTTTTGTATTTATTCCAGTTTATATGAAAAGATTCATGTAGCGTGGATTAAAATTCATATACAGAGTAAATCTTTTTCACTGAACATGTTAAAAATAAGTTTGAAAAGTTGTGGGAAGCATGCTGGTGGTGACGGTGAAGGCGAGCAACCGTAGTGCTGTAGTTCGTTTATAGCCTAAGTTTAGCTTTTACGTTCTGCACTTTTTTGGCTTCAGGATTCATAAAAGTTATATTATTTTGTGAAAATTATCTTGATGGACAAAACGTGCAAGTTTCATGAACTATGATTGAACACAGAGCTTATTTTTTGCGATAATCCAGAAGCCTATGGAAAAATCCTATTGACTTTTTGTTGAGGGATCTGAGTTGGGGTCCTCTTTCATAACCCATAATAGGGAGATGGTCCTCACTGCAGAACACAAGATCCAGGGGGCGTGGTTGGATCCAGATCCAACTCCTCCCACCTTACATATACCTAAACCTACCCGTCTCCACTCCCTGTTCCCTAAACCCACCCATCTCCACCCCCTAGATATGGATTCAACCACGCCCCCTGGATCTTGTGTTCTGCAGTGAGGGGCCTCCTGGGGAACCAGTGCGATGTAGCAGACCTGCCTACGAAGTAGTTACTCCCACTCTATATACACAACAAACACTTGACGCGCCTACTTTAAAAGTTTACATTTATACATCATACAAGTCACGTTGGAATAAATCACACCATGTATAATGATAAATAAAAGTGACTTTACAGTCTGGAAAATAAGGTAGGCTATATCAATTTATTTCGCGGACCCTCTGGCACTTTGAGAACTGCTGGTCTAAACAGAAGAAAGCCCTGTCTATGCTCTGCCCCAGTACAAGTTGTGTCGAGGTATTCGTTTGTCTGGTTGTTTGATGAGAAATAGATTAAATGTAGTTGCAATAAGAGCATCAAGAATCCGTACACCTGCAGCAGCAGAGGACTATTATTCTACTGCATGATACTGTGGAAGAACTGATGACGGCACGGTTTGTCTTCGTCTGACCAGTCAGCAGAAAGGGGTGTTTAATTCCCGCCCATGTGTAGAAATTGAATATTCAAGCTGTTTATTAATTTTCTACCCCTGAATGAGGGGGTGGGGGGGGGTGAAAAAGGTGCTGTTTTCATTGTTCTACTTTCAATATTAATCAAAAATCGCTGAAACTAATGATCCACGGATTTAAATTATACAGTGGGAACCGTAAAGTATTCAGACCCCTTTACATTTTTCACTCTTTGTTATATTGAAGCCATTTGCTAAAATCATTTAAGTACTTTTTTTTCCCTCATTAATGTACACACAGCACCCAACATATTTGACAGAAAAACACAGAATTGTTGAGATTTTTGCATATTTATTAAAAAAGAAAAACTGAAATAATCACATGGTCCTAAGTATTCAGACCCTTTACTCAGTATTTAGTAGAAGCACCCTTTTGATCTAATACAGCCATGAGTCTTTTTGGGAAAGATGCAACAAGTTTTTCACACCTGGATTTGGGTATCCTCTGCCATTCCTCCTTGCAGATCCTCTCCGGTTCTGTCAGGTTGGATGTAAACGTTGGTGGACAGCCATTTTTGGGTGTCTCCAGAGATGCTCAATTGGGTTTAAGTCAGGGCTCCTGGCTGGGCCATTCAAGAACAGTCACATAGTTGTTGTGAAGCCACTCCTTCGTATTTTTAGCTGTGTGCTTAGGGTCATTGTCTTGATGGAAGGTAAACCTTCGGCCCAGTCATGAGGTCCTGAGCACTCTGGAGAAGGGTTTTCGTCCAGGATATCCCTGTACAATTCATCTTTCCCTCGATTGCAACCAATCCTCCTGTCCCTGCAGCTGAAAAACACCCCCACAGCATGATGCTGCCAACCACCATGCTTCACTGTTGGGACTATATTGGACAGGTGATGAACAGTGCCTGGTTTTCTTTTCCCTTTCTCCACACATACCACGCTTAGATTAAACCAAAAAAGTTATATTTTGGTCTCATCAGACCAGAGAATCTTAATCACCATCTTGGAGTCCTTCAGGTGTTTTTTAGCAAAATCCATGCGGGCTTTCTTGTGTCTTGCACTGAGGAGAGGCTTCCGTCCAGCCACTCTGCCATAAAGCCCCGACTGGTGGAGGGCTGCAGTGATGGTTTACTTTCTACAACTTTCTCCCATCTCCGACTGCATCTCTGGAGCTCAGCCAAAGTGATTTTTGGGTTCTTTTTTACCTCTCTCACCAAGGTTCTTCTCCTCCGATAGCTCAGTTTGGCCAGCTCTAGGAAGGGTTCTGGTTGTTCCAAACGTCTTCCATTTAAGGATTATTGAGGCCACCACTTGTGCTCTTAGAACCTTAAGTGCAGCAGAAATTTTTTTGTAAACTTGGCCAAATCTGTGCCTTGCCACAATTCTTTCTCTGAGCTCTTCAGGCAGTTATTTTGACCTCATGATTCTCATTTGCTCTGAACATGCACTGTGAGCTATTAGGTCTTATATAGACAGGTGTGTGGCTTTCTTAATCAAGTCCAATCAGTATAATCAAGTACAGCTGGACTCAAATGAAGGTGTAGGACTCAAGGATGATCAGAAGAAATGGACCACCTGAGTTTAAATATAGAGTGTCACAGCAAAGGGTCTGAATACGTAGGACCATGTGATATTTCAGTTTCTCTTTTTTAATAAATATGCAAAAATGTAAACAATTCTGTGTTTTTATGTCAATAAGGGGTGCTGTGTGTACATTAATGAGAAAAAAAAAAAAAACTTAAATGATTTTAGAAAATGGCTGAAATATAAAAAAGAGTGAAAAATATAAGGGGGTCTGAATACATTCCGTACCCACTGTAAATATATATATATATATACAGCTATTACCGTAACCAAGGTAAATTTCTAATTTTTTTTTGCTTTAACTTAGAGTGAAAAATACTAAAACTAATAAAAGTACAAATCAGTGAACTCTAACAGTATTATTGGCCATTTTCAAACTTAAAAACCAAAACTAAATAACAAAACGACAAGGAAACAGCCAATTGCCTAACTAAAACATCAATTAGAGTAAAACTGACTCATATAATAATGCTGATACTTTTTTCCCCCCCTCATTATATTTTCCGCAATGTTTTTTTTTCTATGTGAGTCTAAGGCAGCCATCATCATTTATTATTATTGTGCAATCGATACTGATTGTAACTGGTCCTGCTAAATAATTTAGTAAATAAGTGTAACGAATCAACGTCAATGGAAATATGAAGAATTAATCATAACTAGTTATAATTAAGTATGAATATTTTAGATCCGCTGTAGATATTTAGCTGCCCTCTCAGGGTCAACTGTCTTGTCAAGTCTAAGAACGTTAATTTCCTTGTTAAGGGAAATAACTTTCTTACTGTACAATTTTACAAAGCTTGTAGCGTAAATCTGCATGATTATTGACTCCGTTTATGAGTAAACAATGAACACGTCAATTGTGATACAAGTAAGGTTTTATTAACTACATAAACACTTAAACTAGTCCAACGTACTACATAAACACTTAAACTAGTCTTACATACTGCATAAACACTTAAACTGGCCTAACATACACATACACATACACACACACACACACATAACGTTGGTATAGGAAAGGGTTAAAGTTGAACTCAATACAGAAAGAGGCATAAGGAATGAAATTTATGGAACCATTTGCATATTCAGCAGATCTACACCTGAGGGATACGTCAGATTCTTAGTTCAAACACACCTTTGTAAAAAGGTGTACCTGATACTTAATGTATCAATTAATAAGACTAAGTTTTGATACTTGCGAGTCTCGTCCCCTTGTCTGAAAATTGATTCCTGATGCAATCTTAAGGCCCAAGATCTTTGCTGAAGTTTGGTTGATGAAAAGAACCAGTTTGCGTCAGAGTAACTTGAAGAATGGAAAGGACAAGGCCGAAGAAAGGCCTGGCACAATGCTTTGGTATTATTCTGTTCTGACCAGTTGCGTAGCTTGAGCAAAGGCTTAAAAGATAGCGTACACTTTCAGAAAAGAACTCCAGAAAGCAGTTTTCATAACTTTAGTGACTTTACTGGGGATTGTTCTCAATTCTTTTATGTAAAACTACAAACAAGAAAAAATATGTATGAACATTATGTACACATTTACATACACATCCATCTTAACATTACAGTTCGATGTTGTACATAGTTCCTTTTGTAACGTTATTTAAAGTAATGTACATGTCAAGAAATTATATTCAAATGAGATTATGTACAAACAGAAGAGAAATTAGCAGTACGCTAAAACAAAGTACGCTACCAATAAGGCGAATCATGTCTGTTTATAACAAAATATCAAAATAATCCCGATCTACACTTTACTTTAATCTACACTTAAAGCACTATTAATCTACAGATTTAGATTAAAGCACTTTAATCTACACTTAAAGCACTATTTAGTATCAAATTTAGCACTTACAGACATATATTTCCAAGGTTTAAACGATGGAATCAATAACCCATAGGAACTGCATGCACATTCTTCTTGACTGCGTTCACTGAGAGAAACCGAAAGTAAACGGCAAAATAAAGTGTAGTACCTTAAATGTCCTGTAGGAGGCGGAAAAGAATCACCGCTAGACATAAGAAACAGCACACTCCCCGCCTGGTATAATAAATTATTATACCACTATTGATTCTTCTGTGACTTCCTAGGCAGGAGTAGAACTACCTCCGAGACAGGCCTTAGGTATACCTTTGCAGATCCTTCTCTAATTATCTTTACCTCCACCTTCCTCACTTTACCATCACTGCTGGGTATGGTTTTCACAATGAGTCCAATCGGCCACTCATTACGTTTCACCTTGGAGTCCTTAAGCAAGACAACATCACCTTCCTCAAGGTTCTGTCTTTTCTCAGTCCATTTCCTCCGTACTTGCAATGTTGCAAGATAGTCTCTCCTCCAAGCTTTCCAGAAAGCATCCGCCAGACACTGAACTTGTCTCCATTCTTTCTTGTAGAGGTCCTTAATGTCAAAGTCCCCAAGAGGTGCTGGTACAGTACTAGCCTTTTGGTTGAGAAGCATTGCAGGGGATAGAACTTCCAATGTGTCAGGATCAGAAGAAATAGGAAGTAAAGATCTAGCATTCATTATTGCCATGACCTCTGACATGAGAGTAGTCAAAACTTCATGGGTAAGATGGGAAAGGCCGGTTTTTAGCAGCAATGCATCCAGAATGCGCCGTGCTATGTGGATCATTCTTTCCCAAGCTCCTCCCATATGTTGAGTGGGGAGCATTAAATGTCCATACGCAACCTTGCTCCTGCAAGTAACCTTTTAGTTCTGGATCATCAGCATTGATGTCCAGTTCTTGACAGGCTCTGATGAAATTAGTTCCTCTGTCGGATCTGAAGTGTTTGACTGGTCCGCGAACTGCCAAGAACCGTCTGAGGGCATTAATGAAACTTGAGGTTGACATGGACTCAATGACTTCCAGATGGACAGCCCTTGTACTTAAGCAAGAGAAAATGACAACCCATCTTTTACTTTCAGCGCTGCCCCCTCTAGTACGGCGTGATATTATGTTCCATGGCCCAAAAACATCCAGGCCCACATGAGTGAATGGAGGATCCACTTTCACTCTGTCCATAGGTAAATCTGACATTCTCTGTTCTTCGAGTCTTCCTCTTAACTTCCTACAGATAACACACTGATGAATCACACGGTTGATTAGTTTAGTTGCTTTTACAATCCAGAGACCTGCTGAACGTAGTGCACCGGCAGTTAGATGTCGTCCTTGATGTGCCACTCGATCATAGTAGTATCTGACCAACAACGTGGCTACGTGTTGACTTGCTGGAATTATTAGTGGGTGTTTCTCTTGTTCAGACAGTTCTGCTGATTGTAAGCGACCTCCTACTCGAATCAGTCCTTCGCTGTCTACAAAGGGAGATAGTTTCTTCAGAGTGCTTCGCTGTGAGATTTCCTCACCTTTCTCCAAACTCTTGAGTTCGTCTTTATAGTGCTCTTGCTGCACACATTTAATAATGAAAGTTTTTGCTTGTGTGCGTTCAGACTGGAGATGTTTTTGCACCAATGCCAGCCGTTGCAATCTCCTGTATTTCTCTCTTGAGAAAATGATTTTGCAACATGGACAAGCGTGGCTATACTTCTTACAAGGGATCTCCACTCAGAGAAGCGCTCGAATCTGTGTGATCCTAGAGACTGTTCTGTCGTCTTCGTGGTCAAGGTTACCACCTGAGGGCGAATATCCTGATCTTTCTCTGGCTCTACAAGCTCACACGATTCATTTTCAGGAGTGTCCCCGAGAATAGGCTGATGGAGGAATTCTGGACCAGAGAACCACTTAGTGTGAGGTAGGACAGCTGCTGGAATGAATCGGGTACCGAGGTCTGCCGGATTCAGGTATGAATCAACGTGATGCCACTGTTCTGGCTTTGTGGAACGTCTGATTTGCGCCACTCGATTAGCAACATACACATAGAATCGTCGGGATGTGTTGTAGATGTATCCTAAAACGATTCTAATGTCAGTGTAGAATTTTACCTTTTAGATCCGCATCCATCTCTTCTTTAATCAGTCCTGCCAGCTCGACAGCAAGAACTGCTGCACACAACTCTAGACGTGGCACTGTGTTAGCAGGGTATGGCGCCAACTTTGATTTGGCCATAACAAACCCAATGTGACACTGACCGTCTGTAGTTACAACCCTGAGATAGGCAACCGCTGATATGGCTAATGTAGAAGCGTCAGCAAAAATGATTACCTCTCTCTTGGAAGTGTAGGACATAGAGACTGGTACATAGGGTCTGTGAATCTGGACTTCTTTGAGATCTATTAAAGAATCTGTCCATGCTTTCCACTGGGCCTCTTTATCAGCTGGGAGTGGCATGTCCCAGTCAAACTGCTCTGATGACAGATCTCTTACCAAGGCCTTACCCTGCATGGTAACAGGGGCAACAAATCCCAAAGGATCGTAGAGACTGTTAACTGTTGAAAGTATGCCCCGTCGTGTGAATGGTTTAACTTCTGTAGATACCTGAAAGATGAAACAATCAGTCTCTAAGTTCCAACTCAACCCTAAGCTTCGTTGGAGAGGTAGAGGATCAACACTCAAATCCAGATCCTTCTGGTCATTTGCTCTTTCAGATGGAGGGAATGCTTCCATGACTTGATGACTGTTTGATGAAATCTTGTGGAGCTTAATGTTTGACTCAGCCAACATGTTTTTGGTGTTTTTTTAGTAGACTGATGGCTTCAGCTGCACTAAATACAGAGATCAGGCCGTCGTCCACATAAAAATTTCTGTGGACAAAGTGCTTGACTTCTCTACCATGCTCCTCTTCTCCAAACTCAGCTGCTCATCTCATCCCAAAGATTGCCACAGCTGGAGACGGGCTGTTCCCAAAAACATGAACTGTCATTCGGTACTCTGTGATTTCTTTGGAGAGATCATTATCCTTGAACCACAGAAACCTCAGAAAGTCTTGGTGATATTCCCTGACCTTGAAGCAGTAGAACATTTGTTCTACATCAGCTGTGACCGCAATCTGCTCCTTATGAAAGCGCATCAGGACCCCCAGGAGCTTGTTGTTTAGATCTGGTCCACGAAGAAGAATGCTATTCAACGAGATGCCTTCATATTGCACACTAGAATCGAAGACGACCCTAATCTTCCCAGGT
Organism: Sinocyclocheilus anophthalmus; assembly: GCA_018155175.1. Classification (NCBI taxonomy): domain Eukaryota; kingdom Metazoa; phylum Chordata; class Actinopteri; order Cypriniformes; family Cyprinidae; genus Sinocyclocheilus; species Sinocyclocheilus anophthalmus. The sequence continues at coordinate 50,988 of JADLZN010001091.1, read as the reverse complement.
TTCAGAGGGTGGTACACACCAAATATTGGTAAATACCAGCATTCTTCATCAGGCTGAAGTGGGGGAGCTATTTCTGCGTGTTTGTTGACGAACATGTTTCGCATAAACTCCACAAAGTGTTTAGCCATCTCGGGTTTCCTTTGTAAGGTGTGCTGCAGGACATTAAGATGCTTCATTGCTTGGTCTCGGTTGTTTGGCAGTGGGCTGCGAGGTAAACGGAAAGATAAGGGAGCTACCCAGTGGTTTGACTCATCTATGTACATTTCTCTGTTCATAACATCAAGGAAGATGTCATCCTCAACAGACAGTGAAAGCTTATCATCCTCAGGAGTCCTCTGAAAGACTTTGTCACCAAGGTGATCTGTAAAACAGCTTGAGACTGGACAGCAAGGTAGAGTGGATTTGTATTGATCATTTGGAGTGCCAAACTGTTCTTTGACCTGAATTCCTTTCGAGCAGGGTGAGAAAAAAGATGTGCGTCCATTTTGCAGTATGTTTGTTCTGAAAACATTTGCAGTCTCGGGCTTGTGTACTCCTCCCATACACACTTCTCCCACAATGACCCAGCCTAAGTCAAGACGCTGAGCATATGGCTTGTTACCAGGTCCATTATACTGTTCTCGAACCTTATGCACACTTAGAATGTCCCTTCCAAAAAGAAGAAGAATGGAAGCGCTTGCATCATAAGGTGGTATTTTGTCAGCCATTGGCTTGAGATGAGAAAAGTATTGTGCTATTCCAGGTGTAGGAATTTCGTCACGATCTTCAGGCAACATATTGCATTCTAAGAGTGTGGGAAGTGACACTTGAGTTTTCCCATCCAGTGAACTAACAATGAAATTGTCTGCTCTTCTTCCCATTGTCTTTGTTGTACCTGCACATGTATGAAGAGTATAGGGGAATGAATCTCCATTGATTCCAAACAGCTCGAAAAAGTCAGACCTTGCTAGAGACCGGTTACTCTGGTTATCCAGAACTACATACATCCTCTTAGCCTTTTCAGGGGAGTTAGATGGGTAAACATCAACCAAACAGATTTTCGAGCATGATCTAGGTCTGAGAGCTTTGCCACAGATTTCTGTGCGCTTAGAAGTAACCTCAGATGATACATCACCTTCAGGCTCCCCGCCTTGCTCTTGCTGTGTTACTGGAAATTCCACTGTCCATGGAGCAGGCCCTGGGTGCATTGCAGAGACGTGGCGATCACTGTTACACTATCTACATTTAACAGCTGCCGCACATTCCTTTGCTATGTGTTTAATGGAACCGCAACACCTGAAGCAGATATACTATTCTTTGAGGTACGTTTTTCTTTCATCCAACGGTTTTCCTCTAAACCCACGGCACTTTGATAACGGATGTGGCTTATTGTGAATTGGACATTGCTTACCAGGATCTGGAGGTTGGTTGGCTTTAGAACTTGAAACTGTGGTTAGCACTTCCGTTTTCCTTACTGACACAGGTATTTTGTTGCTGACCCATGAAAATTTCTCCTGTTTAGGATGGCACTGCATAGATAGCGAAAAACTGGGATCATTTCTTATTCTTGCTTGGTCAAAAATGAACCTCACAAAGAACCAAAATGGTGGAAATGAGACATGATAATCCTCTTTATACTTAGCACCAAGAGTGATCCATCTTTCCTGCAGATTAAAGGGAAGCTTCTCAATAATGGGATTGACTCCCCTTGCTGTGTCAAGAATTGCTAAACCAGGTAAATGTCCGCCTGACTTTGCAGATTCCAATTCCATAAGCATGTCTCCTAACTCTCTGAGTCTTTGTCCATCTCTGTTAGAAATCTTTGGAAACTCCTCCAGTTTCCTCAACAGCGCATTCTCAATTACTTCTGGGCACCCGTAGCACTCTTCCAATCGCTGCCAAAGCCCATACGGACACCTGCTATAGGATAGTGTGCATGAACCGATCTGATCCGTTTGGCTTGCATGGATGACTCTGGGCCGAGCCATTTTGTGAGAAGGTCGAGCTCTTCTCTGGCTGTTAGTCCGAGGTCTTTTGTGACATCTTGAAAAGAGGATTTCCAGGCCCAGTAGTTCTCTGGGTGATCATCGAACTTCACAAGACCAGAACTCACCATCTCTTTTCTTACCATGTAGTTAGCTAAATCAGATGTATATGGCAGACTAACCATGGGAGCTTTAAAGCTGGGAGCTGGAGATGCTTGGAAAGTGGAGTGATGTCCATGATATTTATCTCTCTGGTTAACCATTGTCTCCTGTTTTATTTTTAATTCCTCCATTCCATAAGATGGATATACACGTGGAGATGTTACTGTAGCTTCACACAGAAGGGGTTCAGCATTCCTTAAGGATGACTGTAGAATCGGAGTATCAGGAAACTGCTGCTGATGTTGTTCTACTGTATGCTTCTGAACATACTCCTTAGTACGCTGAGTGCGAACTGAGTGTGTCTCATGGTCCAATAAGTCTATATTTCCCTCCTCAATGTCAGCTGCTGCTTCATAAATCGCTGCTTCAGCAAACGCTGCAGTTGCTTCTTTTTGAGATTGTAGCAAGAATAGATCTGCTTCTACTTCTGCTTTTTTCCTCATCATAGCTGCTTCTTTTTCAGCATAAGACGCTTTAGCTCGAGCTGCTTCTGCTTTAGCTCGAGCCCGAGTCGCTGCCACACTGGCTGATGACCGACTTGATCTTTGTGATGACTTGCAGCTAGAAGCTTGTGATCTAATCTCAAAGGCTCGAGAGGTATCTTTCTCATCACTGTGTGACTCCATACTTGCTGCTGAAGAGATGTGCAATGCAATATAACAATGGCCGTGTGATTCCGCTATCTTAACCCGCTGTGTAAATGTATTTTTACTATTCTGTTCTGACCAGTTGCGTAGCTTGAGCAAAGGCTTTACAGATAGCGTACACTTTCATAAACGAACTCCAGAAAGCAGTTTTCATAACTTTAGTGACTTTACTGGTGATTGTTCTCAATTCTTTTATGTAAAACTACAAACAAGAAAAAATATGTATGAACATTATGTACACATTTACATACACATCCATCTTAACATTACAGTTCGATGTTGTACATAGTTCCTTTTGTAACGTTATTTAAAGTAATGTACATGTCAAGAAATTATATTCAAATGAGATTATGTACAAACAGAAGAGAAATTAGCAGTACGCTAAAACAAAGTACGCTACCAATAAGGCGAATCATGTCTGTTTATAACAAAATATCAAAATAATCTACACAACACTTAAAGCACTATTTAGTATAAAATTTAGCACTTACAGACATATATTTCCAAGGTTTAAACGATGGAATCAATAACCCATAGGAACTGCATGCACGTTCTTCTTGACTGCGTTCACTGAGAAACCGAAAGTAAACGGCAAAATAAAGTGTAGTACCTTAAATGTCCTGTAGGAGGCGGAAAAGAATCACCGCTATACATAGAACAGCACCTGTATCCTGCAGCGTTTTCTCACATCTTCATCTACATCTGACCGAACCACCGACTGGGGGGGTCACATGGTGTGTCATCTTTAAGGTCAGAGAAGATCCCCGCCTCTCAGATGGGCTTGTCCAATGATAAAGGCCGGTATCCCAAGTGGGAGTTTTCAGATACTGGGGAGTTTTATGACTCTTTGAGTGGAAGCGTGGTAATTTGCATATGGAACTTGAATTGAAATTACTAAAGATTCTCAGGACACTAATATATTGCCTATGTACAACATATAATATACACTCTCATTTAGGTCATTAGAAGGCGAATTCATAGATACTAAACGCGGTATATGTTAGGTTATATGAATGAGTGGTTTATCGGAAGCATGAATAAAATAGTCTATAATACAACAGATTAAATACAACAGCAATAATATACACAATGGCCTTGAAGAATATGTGTGTTCATTCAAAGAAAGTTTTTCCTATGAATTAATTAGAGCACAGTCCATTTCTACTGTGCCTTTCCTATGGGGACAAAGAGTGGGTTATTCTACTCACATTCATGGGGGGTCATAAAACCAGTGATATCTTGATTAGTTGTCATGGTGACCAAGGGTGGATGGTGTTCAGCAGAAATCCTGGCTTCCAGTTTATTGAGTGAGGGGACTGTGACGATTTGTTAATCTAATGAATAATTGATTTGTTAAATCAAATAAAAATTAGTGTGTCAGATTGGTCGAGACGCTACATAAGATTTAGTATCAGATCACCGAGTGAAAGAGGAAGCCATTATGATCTCTCGTTTGACGACTTGAGGCTAAATTTACTGGAGCTCAGGTGGTTTGTCAGAATGCTGCATGTACTCCACTGTATTTTGTGAACCTGCAATAATGTGGGACTTGCCTGGTGAATTTCTAGTTTGGACCAGTCATTGGTATACTTCCCTTGCCTGCATCCACAGTTCCGATTTTTTTCTCATGCTATTTTTGAAATTTTTATCTGTACCCCCAACACGCACAGGGAGAGCAATGCTTTTCCACGAGTCTCTGAAACCATTTGAGTCTCATTCGTAAGAAAATCTCTCCAGAACGTGAACTTGTGTCACATAAACAGCTGGTATTTTAGCAGATTTCACAAACTCGTAGGCGTGATGTGTTTTGTTAGTGGGCTAAGGGTGTATTTACCTGACAGCGTCAGACTTTCTGGCTAGAACAATATGAAAGATGATTGTCTTCTTGGGGAAATCTGGAGAGGGAGAGGAAAAGCGCTGGGAGACTCGCAGGGCTTGTCTCTGGGACTGACAGCTTGAATCAGTGTCTGCTAAGGGAAAATATCACAGGACTCTTTTCTCAAAAGATAATTTGCTTTTGTTGAGGAACTAAACCCATCTTACTAACCCTGTGTGTTCGGCGGTGAAAATTTTATAGTTTTATTTTTCTTGGGAGCAAAAAAACAAAGCTCTGTTTTGGCCGATGACGACATGCGATGGCAATTGCTTTCTCAGTTTAAGTTGTGTATCCTCATCCTTTCCCTGGAGATTGTGAGTGGAGCCTTTTTAAGTAAAGATAGTCTCTCTTGCCTCAAATATTACCTTCTTTTCCACTTACAGTAAAAAGAAAAAAAAACATTTCTAAGGGAAATCAATAGTAACAATCAAACCGGACTTCTTTGCCATTTATCTTCATTTTCAAATCAATTTACACTTCGCAGAGACGACAACCAACGGTGAGACTCTGCATCATGCACGTTTTGAGGTCAATAATGCTTTAAACAAGGAAAAGTAGAACTGCTTAGGCGTATTATGGTTGGCAATATTAGGAGTTAATTAGTTTATTAATTTACACCTCATAATATGAGTTTTTAGTACATGTGTAAATACAGGTGAGGATAACTGTGAGAAGTGCTTATACACCTGGAAATGTCACTGAAATTTAATGGGTCTCTGATGATGTTTCCACATCTGCGACTTAGCAAGTATCTGAACATATCAGGATTTGGCATGCCTGAGCTTTGACTAATCAGTCCAGCTTATTGTTTTTTACGTGTTGGCAAGCAATTCCCACCCAATGAGAAAAAAAAATATCTTCACCATTATGCTTCAGCCTTTGCATAAATACTGCACTGGGACTTTCCGCAAATAGCATATAAAAACAGGGTCTTTTTTTGATTAGTGAAAGGGGGTACTGAACCTTCAGAAAATGTATAATTATTAATCATCTATTATTAAATATACTGTACATAACATTTTACATTTTGTGTTCTTACACGTATTAACATTTTAAAACCATGATGTGTATGATTTAGGTTTTTTTTAATCAATGAATGTGAAAAGATACATTAACAAAATAGCTCAATGTTTGGTTTCACTTTATTTTGATGGTCCCTTTATCACATTCTGTTGACTTTAAGTAATGTTGCACCTACATGTCTTCTAACTTTCATTAGAGTATTAGTAGAGTATTAGTAGACTGGTAGGGTCAGGGTTAGAATTAGTTGACGTACTTGCAAAGTTACTTATAGTCAGTAGAATGTCTGTTGGGAGACCATCACAATAAAGAGTTAGCAGATATTAAGCAAATAGTTACTCAGTACTTTTGATGAGAGCACGTAGGAACACATGTGTGCACATTACTTCTGTCCACAAGAGGTTCAAAAGGGACCTCACATAAAGTTTTTCCCCAATTTTTTTTTCATGACTTACATGGAGTCAACATTAAAATGATTCAAACAACAACCCCTCAAGAACCGTTTTTTAAAATTTATTTAACTATATTTTGTTTTACTCATTTTCATACTATAACCTTTGGTAACAGGTTGCTGTCAACACAAGCAGTTAAACAACTATATATATATAGATATAATATAATATATTATAATATAGATATATATATAGATCTATATATATATATATATATAATATATATATATATCTATATAGATATAGATATATAATAGATATATCGGTTCCTTTTTAAACTGAGGAAATGGAAGTCACTGTTTTGGTAACTTTAAGGAATGATCCATTTTGACAATGAAAGTCAAGTGGGACACTAAAAATAGTTGAAGGAATACTACAAAAATGAAAAAATGAACGTTTGCTGAAAATGTACTTTTCCTCAGTCATGTGTATCACTTGTGGATTATTGTGATGTTTTAATCAGCTGTTTGGGCTCTCATTCTGACGGCACCCATTCACTGCAGAGGATCCATTGGTGAACAAGTGATTTAATGCTAAATTTCTCCAAATCTGTTCTGATGAAGAAACTCATCTACACCTGGGATGACCTGAGGGTGAGTAAATCTTCAGCAAATGCTCATTTTTGGGTGAACTATTCCTTTATTTGTAAAACTTCATCTGTAAACCACTAACAAAATGTCAGTAACTACATCAAGAGATCTGCCTTGAATTCTATCCCCTGATGAGCTTACTTTATGACATAAGCCTTAAAATATGCATCATAAGAAGACTAATGCTTCAGCCTGTTTTTTAGTCAACATCCCGTGCCTGCCTTCCTTGCTCACATTAACATGAAATGCCAGGAGAAAGTTGAATCTGAGCCTCCAGAGGCGAAAACCTCGACGTTGTTCCGTACATTATTTACACAGTCAACAACAGGTGATTACTGTCTACCAGCAGTTAACGGAGCCAAAGATAAAAGCAAACAAGAGCTAAATCCGGTTTCATTAGTTACACACCATCGCATCTCAACCTATAATGTGCTACAGAGAGTTAACATAATCTTTAGGACCTCTCTGATGGATAACCTGCTGTTCTCCTCAGCCTTAGGCATCTGCATTACAGTGTCAGCGGGGAGGCCGACATGAGCTACGCCGTACTCCCACTGTATATTACCAGCCAGCTGCTGGTAGTCTTAGAGAGAATAGTATAGCGATTGCCGCTTTTCACACAGTCTAAGAGTTCGATACAACTCTGCACTCATGTCGAGTCTTCACACTCGGTTGATAACCGCTTATCCTACTTGACACGTACAGACGTCTCATCAATCTAGTTTTATTTTAAGGCCATAATTGCTTCATAGTTGCTTTTTTTCCAGCGAGACGGCGCTTTTTCAGCAACTTCTCGGGTTTCGCATCGGGTGGCGTTCGGTAGATATGCCGCTGCCACACCAGATGTGTCTGATATGGCTACACCCAGGTGTCACACGGCTTGCAGAGCTAACGCAAATATAGCTCAGTGGAAGCGCTGAAAGCCACCGCCATAAATATCGGAAAGCAGACCTTGCGGGTCATGTGTGGGTGGACGCAGTTGCCTGCATGTTGCACGGTATTAATGCTTTATAATTTAAAGCAGCACTGTCTAACTTTTTCTGTGTTCAAAATTTGCAAAATGTATATAATGAGCGAGTACATCATGAATTCATCTTCCAAACCGCGTTTTTGTCTTATTCCGAATCACTACGGCACACTTATAATCAGTACTTATATTTGGACTATTGTAGCCTGGTCGGGTCGTCACCGCTGCGGAGTAACACATACCTGCGTGAATCGCCATAGACACAAACTTAGAGAAGTAGCTCCGGTTGGAATGTTCTTCCGCGGGATGTGTGCAGTTCTGTTTATTAATCGCTAGAGCGCCAAAAGTTACATAGTGCTGCTTTAATATCCAACATCACAGACTAAACAGAAACCAGAGCTGGATTCGTAACCGTGTAAAACCCAAGAGTGTTGCCCACTTGACCGTCCTCCATATAGCCTACTGTATATTTTTCAGCTAGAAGTGATTGATTGCTTTGTGTTGTGGATGTGGTGAAGCTGAACACACAATCGTAGTAAAGTATCGGTCAGGGATGCGGGAAGGCAGTGCTGAGCTGGAAACCATGGCAACTCTCCCTGCCTTGTTGCTCAGCTCCCCCGGCCCTGCCCGAGAGGAGACAGATACCTGTAGAAGCCTAATCCCATTCAACACCTGCATACAAAGAAGCCATCGCTGTCGACATGATTTGAAAATACACAGGGGATTGACAAGATACATTTTTGATGGACTGCTGTTTTCCTGCGGTGCCATATCACACGCTGCACACACCAGAAATAACAAACAGTACTGGCTACCTTCCGTCTGATTCTGCTGGTAAAACATTTGAGCGAGGAAATTTGAATTAGTCTTCCTTCTCTTTATTTCCTCCTCCTCAGCTCGAATGCCACTTGGCAGATGATTGATAGAAGCTGTCAGGGTCGTAATCGCTTGTTTAGTTAGGCGTCAGTCATGGGTTTTGCATACGGGGCACTTGAGGTGATGATCTAAAGGAAGAACGTGAGAGATGCTGTGCAGGTCTTTTTGACATTGGATAGCAATGGCTGAGTATAATTTCCCCTGATGTTATATGCATTTACATTTAAAGTATATACGATTCATGACTTATGCAGTGGTACATCTATCTGTCTCTCTTTCTTGCACCTATCCACCTTATTTTTCAATGCGGAAGTAAGCTGTTTTCTGTGAATGTGTGAGACTTCTGGTTCATTAGCCGCTGTAGAGAAACAACGAGAAGAATAACAAAGTGCAGTAAACGGTAAAACTGTTTGCACTACAATCCAGTGTGTTCATAATAAGATAATGGATTCAAATAATATGGGAAGAAACACCAGTTTGCAATATCAAGCAGCAAAATGAGCTGTTTTGTACAGCCAAAAATAGCTGGAAGCGAATGACACCAGAAGCCAGACACATTAAATTTACAAATGGCCGTGCCAGCTCTTACGGGAAAAATAAGGTGAATAGACAAAATAAGACATGACCACCACCACCAAAAAAAAAAAAAACAATTTAAAAGTTGGTAAACTGAAATTGTATACATTTTACTTTAACGATTTTATGTTAAGTGGTGTCGAGCATTTATTTGTTTGTGTATTTATTCATTGATTTATTTAGAGGATCCACCATGTAAAGATTTGTAAGGCAGATATAAGACCGTAGGCTAGTGGTAGAGTTTTTGTTTAATGTGAAATGAGGGCTTGGGGTTAGTAGTATAAAAAAGTCAGATGAGTGGGTTGATGATGATAGAATTTTTCTGTGTAAAGCAAATGATCTGTGGAAGGTGTTACTCAATGGGCTGACCAAATTTAGACATGCGAATGTGTGATTTTTGCCCCGTATATTCAACTGTGACTTACCAAGCTACTTACTGGCTTGTGGCTTACTTTCTCCCATAGAACACAAAAGGAGATGTTAGACAGGAGGTCTACACTGCTCAATGTAAATATGAATGGTGACCAGGGTCTGTGAAGCTTATATGCAGTCATAAGCACAATGGTACAAACGGTTGAAAGACCTCTTATCTGTCAAAAGATCAAGGCAAATTTGATTTCTCATGTCATGAACCCTTTGAAAAAGTAAGGGGGAAAAAAAGTAAAAACACCATAAAATTTGTCTATATTGACTCACAAGTCTTCTATAATCCTTCTATAATCTAAAGTTATCGTATGGCTTCAGAAGGCTTGGAATATAGTGCTTATTCATATATGGACTACTTTTATGATACACATATACACATACAATAAAGCACATGTAAAGAACTTGATTATAATTTTAAAGGTGTTCTCCAGTATTACATTAAGCTTAGTTAAATATTTATTATTTGATTATATTTTAAATGCGCTTCAATTGTACACTGTAACTGATTTTTATAATTTGAACAGTATTATACTGTAACATGTACAGTAAGATACTGTAAAATGTGTCTACAGTATTTTCTGTGAAACGCAAAGGATTATGGGAAAATCTATGTCAACTGATTTCCTCAATACTGTAAATCAATGTACAGTAAGTTGAACTTGCCGCGAAAATGACCAATGGCAAGGGAGTTCGTTTTGATGTTTGGTGGAAGTGGCTGTTTAAAACGACAAAGAGAAATGGCACCGTACTCAACGAAAGGTTTAGTATATTTTTCTGTTTATGCAAAACTGCGAATTTTAAGGACATTTTCACTTGTTACAGCAAACGAACATTCTTGATAATCGTGTATTTTTAATGTCGGGAGTTGGCGCCTTTTTTTCTGACTGACGGCCGGAATGCAGCAAAAAAGTCTGATAACATCGACTGGTGAGTACGTTAAGGTCACCTATCTTAGTCTAAATAAACCTTAGTTAACCGAGAAACCAGTTTGTAGTTTTGCTGCCTTAATGCAAGTTCGTCCTCTGGGAGCAGTAATTATTTAAAACCAAAAGCGAAATTAACGTGAAATACTGAGGGTAAAGTGGGTAGGGCAAACAACTGTTTCAGTGGAGATTTAAACAGTATTTTCTAGTACTTCTTTTGTTTGTTATTTTCAGATTTCTAGTCTGGATGTAGTCTGCAACGTCGGAGGTGTATTTTGGATCCTCTTCTTGTGAATGCCATTGTATCGATGATAACATTAACTGGTAAGCTAATAATGTCATTTAGCCTACGTTAACTAACTTTGTTGAACAAAGAGAAGCATAGTAAATTATCTTCTCTACTCTGCCTCTTTATCTCAAGTAAGGTCATTCTCTTCAAATGCTATTTAAATCAGAAAGTGTGTACCAATGTCATATGCAACTTTAGAGACGGTCCCTAAATTCAGCGACAGACGTAACGTTAACATAAAACAGCGAGCTAGCAACCTACTGAGGAAAACTGAGTGAAGAAACTCCACTGTTAATAACATATTTTGTATTTTTTTTTAAGTTTGTGGTCATGTCTGCATCGGAGGTTGTATTGGAGTCTTGTGATTGCCGTCGTAGCAGTGCTAACAACAGGTGGATTCAAGTCAGATTAATAACTTTAATGTCACAAAGTAGCCAAATTAGGCCTAGCTGCTGTTCCACTAACTCACAGAAACAGGCGACTTGAGAGGCAATGATAGCCACATGTTTGAATAACATGAGCGCTGCAACGTTTCCAAAAATCGAAACCCGGTGGGGTGTTTTATAAACCTATTTCTGAAGGAACTGTTATTTCTTCTTGCTTGTAATGTCTGATAATGCAGAGTTTGTGAGTGGAGCTCTGCTTCGTGTACAGCGTTACCGTGGAAACCTCGATCTCTATCACGCCAACAGCGCCTCTGCTGGCAGAGAATTAATTTCTATATTATAGTATATATAATATTATATATATATAATTATTATTACTATATGCAGCCACAAATATGAGTTGCAAGTATGTGGGAAAAACGTAATGGATTTTATTTTGCAAATTGCTATTCCAGTCGACAATATACTAATGTTACCAGGTATATGTCTCTTTAAAAATAACAAATTAAGTCCATTTAGCCATGTAACTTTTGAAATAGCCTATTTTATTTGAGTGCTATCCCCGCCATTCTCGTCCCTGATACATGCATTATGTTTCTGGGCTAACGCCCCTGGATATCCACTCACTGGTTAGATTAGAATTGCCCCTGGAATCACAAATCCCCATTATTTAAAATTGGCTCATACCTGATTGGAGTAATTGCATGTACCAAAAATGAGCGTTAAGAAGTTGAATATTAGGGAGGATCAATTAGTTATGACCTTCCTTGTGGTGAGGTGCTATGGTACATAATCATGGTTACATTGTGCTTCCCCAGTACCACAATTGGGATTGTTTTTTTGACAGGTAAATTATTTTAAATCAATGAAAATATACTCTACATACTGATACGGTAAACCGAACAATACGGCTAATATTACTGTACTATAAAATACCGTAAAGACATTATTGTACAGTAACATGCCCAATACAGTATTCTAATACTCTGTCACATTTAAAACAGTAAATTACTGGGATCCAGCTGCCAGTAAGTTACTGTAAGATTTACAGCAACCTATTTACAGTGTAACTTTATCATTACAAATGTACAATTACAAATATATTTAAAGTTATGACAAAAGTTCTAGTAGAAATGCCATTAAAGTATATTTAAGATCACCATAAGTTCTTGTCAATTCATTTGGCAGTATGTTGTATATCTCAAAGACAAAAAAATTATGCAATTATATACTGTATAAAGATGTACATAAGTCCTGACAGTTACACTCTTAAAAATAAAGGTGCTTCACGATGCCATAGAAGAAACCTTTTGTCTAAATGGTTCCATAAAGAACTTTTAACATTTGAAGAACCTTTCTGTTTCACAAAAGTTTATTTGTGGCGAAAGAAGGTTCTTCGGATTATTAAAAGGTAAGAAAGAGATGTTTTTTTAAAGAGCTTTTGACCGAATGGTTCTTTGTGGAACCAAAAAGGGTTCTTCTATGGCATCGCTTGAAGAACCTTTTGAAGCACCTTTATTTTTAAGAGTGTACTTAAGATGTACGACAGTTAGCGGAAGCTAAAGATGACGTTTTATCAAGTTTTAAATATGGATTTTTTCCCTTATGCAAACGCATCCGTTTAATTCAGAAGGCCTTTATTCACCCTCTGGAGCTTTGTGGAGCACTTTATGATGGATGTATGCAGTTTTTTGGGCTTCAAAATCTTAAACCCCATTCACTGCCATTATAAAGCTTGGAAGAGCCAGTACATGTTTTAATATAAGAAAGTTTCATCTGTTACCGAATAAAAGTATATCACCAAGGATGGCTTGAGGGTAAATAAATCATGGGGTAATTTTCATTTTTGGGTGTAACTTCGTTAATCGATATTTTAAAAAATAGAACTTTTATTTTCCATTGCAAATAACATGCAGTTAAGTGTCCGAAAACATTACATTCAATTTATACTTAAGCATATTTTAATCTTATTTTTTTTCACAGCTAGTGCATGTGGGGTAGCCGATCCACTTAGCAATTAATCTCCAAGCAGCGGTCATACTTTTGCTGTGAAACCCTGCGTTGTTCACCACAATGGTATAGTCTCTAACAGTGGGGATCTCGTGCTATGTTGATGTAGATGTCAGTGCATGTCACTCTCCCCTTATACTACACACTACCAACAGTTTGAGTGAATGTACCCCCCTCCGCCGAAGCTCTCATCACTCATTCAAGGAATAATATGCCAATTTTTAGCCATTAGAGGAGGTTTTATGATTCATTGACTGAAAGAAATGGCGGTCATTTTATGTATAGTGCTCTCTCTGCCTGTTGGTGTTGCGTGTAGCACAGACTGCATGTTCTGAGAGTCTATCAATTCCAGGTGCTGTATTCATAGAGCGTTGCAACTGAGGGCCATCGCGCATTAGGTATGCTGTGTGCGTACGTAAGCGCGTGGGTATGTCTGTGCGAGCATGTGCGTGCCTGTGTATGCATTCTGCTTTCTCATTTTTTCCCCCCTCCATTTGAATTTTAATTTGATTTTGATAACAACACCATTTTGGAGTAATTATTTATCACTGATGTAATTTTACAGTCTGTCAAGTTATCCACTAACACACCTTGAATAATATAAGATGAAACCGAATCAAGGACGGAAACTCATATTTTCTCTTTCCTTTTGATATAACTTTTTTTTTTTTTTTTCAGACTTCACAGACAATAATTAACAAGTGAAACATGCTCCGACCTATACATTATATGCCGTGTTATTTTTTTGCATAATTGATGACTGTTGTCGAACCACTGTTTGAATTCAAGCAGAAAATATGAGCTTATTAACTTACATCATCATTTTTATGCAGGCTGTAAACATTTATCTCTTTTGTTTTTTTTTTCCTTGTTTTTTTTTCTTTCTTTATTTACCTTTTCTGAAGGAGAGACGGAGTTAATAATGTGTACATGTGTCACGATGTTTGTTTTCTCGAGTAAAAAATATATATTAAAATTGCCATTCATTTTCTACTTGTAGTCTGTCAGAAATATAGAAATTAAAATGTTTCAGAAAATGTGTTTTATTCAGGAGAAAATACAACACTGAGAGAAAAATTGATGAAATCAATCTGTTTTCACATTCAACAAAAGAAATGTCAGAGCTTATCTTTGACATCTTAAACTCTCTGCTCTCCAAATCATACCATCTTTGAACCTGCAGCAGATTTATTTGGAGTTATCTTCATAAAATAAATAGCCACAGGAGAAGTCGGTAGCACATCAAGTAAGAACCGGTTTCCCCCAGTTCTGCAGGAAACAAGTGAAACGGCAAATCTGATTAACATCTTTCGCAATTCAATTCACAACGTGGTCGCTGGGCAATGAGGTAGTGTCTGTAAATATCGCCAAAGTGCCAAAACATTCATTTACGATTTAGCAGGAGTTCAATCTGTGTCCCAAATCTCACACGTCACCATGCCACCAGAGAGTGACAGGAGAGAAGAGACACCACTTCAGAAATGTAATTGTTTTGTGCAAGAAGAGGCATTGAATAAAAATAACCAAGGAACACTAGAAAAAGAATAAAGAGTGCCAATTAAAATGACATGTTAAAGCAGAGGCTTGGGGCTATGAGGAGCAGGAATGCCGGCTAGCTTTAATGGCGAGACCAAAACAAAGAGGAGTGCTTTAATGAGCGTCTCTTTCAAAGGAACGCATTGTCGGTGCCTCTCTCGCTCCTGTGGCTGGCGCACGCAATTCGTTACGCCAGGCTTGTTTGAACTTGAACACTCGAGTGGTAACCGGTCGCTGATCCTGTGTGTAAATCACAGGACCCAATAGCACAAACATCAGTAGATAGCCATAAACACATTAGCCATGCTAAGTGTGACATTTGCCGCTGAGCCACAAATGCAAATCATCAGAATGCTAGTGCGGCATGGGCGTTACCTTGTTCTACACACACAGTGCCGGGGACAGTGTTGCAGGATAATAAAAGAGATAATGATATCTTTTACTGTTTTCACACAATAGTCTATTGATTAGGTCTGCAGAATAGCAACTGCTTGTGTAAACAATAAAATCCAAAATCACTTAAAATCGAAGTGAATTGCTGTTCCCATGCCATTTTACTTCAGTAATGTTACATTAACAAGTGCTATGCGAAAAAAAATGTAAATGGAGCCAGAATGAATGCAGGTTTGCTAAAACAATACCTAGCTATTTGCTACTTGGTTAATAGCCAGCATTATTCAATAGTCCACACGGTCTACTGTAAGTGACATAAAAAGAAGATGAAGGTCATTACAGAGGAAATGCAAGTTTTAGATTCTGTAGTTATTTTGAAACATTACTGATGTTTTTCCTTTGAAATAACATGCACTGGATTATTCACAGTAAAGCCTTCTTCCAGTCAGACTGGAATTCATTTCATTTCAAAGCAGTTTGAGAGATGCAGGGAGTTCAGATCAAATGTGGCATATGCAGAATGTTTGGATCCGGTTTGAGATTCGGATTCGTTGAATTATTTGTGGCTAGACCATGCGACCCCTTACGAAAATTAACCAAGGTTTAATTATAGTAAAAGTGTAGGACCCATGTTTTATTTTTGATGTTTTGATTACCAGTTGTATAACCATAGTTTTACTACAAATACAATGGCTAATCTAGGTACCTAGTAAAAACAAGTAAATATGCATGTAAAAACATTTTTTTATACTTATTTAAAATCTATTAACATATTTATTGACATTTCAGTCGAGACTGATATAAAAATTGTAATTAAACTTTATTTGGAGTACTTCTTGTGCACAATGCACATTTCTTAAATAAGCCCACAATGTGTTTTGCTGTCCTATTAATAAGGAGTATGCTCTTTGAATATCGGTCTGAAATGCAAGATATTTAAAGTGACCTGAAGTACTGGACAATTTCACTTTAGCACCATTAATATATTCCAAATATCTTTAGCTGGATTTAGCATACTACCACACCATTCAAGTACATTAAGGCCCTGGCCCAAATCGCACCCTAAACCCTCACGGTCTTCCTCTGAGTCCACACTTTCGTGACGTGATGCCGTTTTGATTGTCGGGTAGAAGTCTACTGTGGAGCTCGCCTCAGTGCGGGCTCGGCAGAAGTGTGCATCGAGGGCGCAAAGTGGCCACAAAGGGGGCGCTCGCGAGCACACTTCTGAACGCTAAAATGACAAATGAGACACCCTACAGTCTCTTGGACTTAACAGAAAAGCACACATGGTGGCCATTGGAAGTGGGTGAAGTGCCATTCGGGACAGGGCCTACGTACAAAATGAGTTGTTCCAATTTAGCAGACTTTAAGCATACCAGTTTAGGGCATCTACAGTAGATAGCAGGGTAATTTATTAAGTAGCCTACATAAATCTGTAATGTACTGTAAATTTTTTTGTAGTATATTAGTGTGAAATAATGTTTCAAATACATTTAGTATATTTATTTTTCACTTTGTAGTGTAATAGTTAATTGGGGTTCCATGGTTTAATCTAGTAACCATTTTGTTTTTAATTCGTAATGAAACCATAGCTATTTTCTTAAGGGACCACCTTGACTGGTGGTCAAAACTATGAGATTAGTGAAGATCTAGAGACACATTTCATTATTAATTTTACCATGGTGATTTAGAAGTTCTGTGTGACTGCCACTAGGGGTCAAATGCGACAATCAAATGTGAAAGTCGGAGATGGTGGTAAGGTGGCTTAAAGGGTTAGTTCACCCAAAAATGAAAATTCTGCCATCAATTACTCACCCTCATGTCGTTCAACCCATAAGACCTTCGATCAAACATGCGCATACGTAGTGATACTCTCCAAAATGATTGCCAGGGTGACCCGAGAGACGAATGGTTGAATAAGTAATTATTTGTGTTTTCTTGCCTCAAAAAGTTTCTCGTTTAGCGCAAAAAATTACGGTTGAACCCCTGATGTCACGTGGACTATTTTAACGATGTCCTTTCTACGTTCTGGGTCTTGAACATGGTAGTTCCCTTGCTGTTTATGGAGGGTCAGAGAGTCTGGAATCATCAACAATATCTTAATGGTGTTCAAGAGGAATGAAGGTCTTACAGGTTTTTGGAACGACATGAGGGTGGAGTATTAATGACGCATTTTGACTTTTGGGTGAACTATGCCTTTAAGGGACCAGAAATACATAAGAAAATGAAAACAATAATGTCCCAAGAAGTCTTGGTTTACAGTGAATTTACTACAGCAAAGCTGCTTTGTTAGTCAAGTCAAGCCAAGTCACCTTTATTTGTATAGCGCTTTTAACAATACAGATTGTGTCAAAGCAACAGAACAGCATTAATTAGGAAAATAGTGTGTCAATAATGCAAAATGACAATAGTAAACACTAATTTTTCAGTTAAAGGCAGTTCATCACTCAATTCAGTGATGTCTCATCCAGCTCAGTTCAGTTTAAATAGTATCTGTGCAATCATTTGCAATCAAAGTCTACGATATCGCTGGAAATGAAGTGTCCCAAACTAAGCAAGCCAGAGGCAACAGCGGCAAGGAACTAAAACTCCATCGGTGACAGAATGAAGTAAAACCTTGGGAGAAACCAGGCTCAGGCGGGGGGCCAGTTCTCCTCTGGCCAGACAAAACCAGCAGTTCAATTCCAGGCTGCAGCAAAATCACATTGTGCAGAGGACTCATCTGGTTCCTGTGGCCTTGTACCGGTGGTCGTCTGAGACAAGGTCTTTCCAGGTGGGCTGTATCTAGGGCTAATCTAGTTGTCTGAGTCTCCGTGTCTTTTCAGGGCTGTAGAGGTCCTATTCTAGGTGCTGTTCCACCTCTGGGTCTGAATAGTACTGGATTCGGGTGACTGCAGTGACCATCTGATCTGGATTCAGACTGGATCTGGTGGCTACGGTGAGCTTGGAATAAGAGAGAAATAGACTAATATTAGCGTAGATGCCATTTTTCTAGTGATGTAGCAAGTACATCGGGTGTTATGAGAAGTGTTCCCGGTTCCGGTTGACCTAATTAATGCAGCCTAAAAATCCTTGGATTTGAATAGTTGTTAGTCACAATATGTAAACCATGGCTTCATGGGGCTTATTGCTTCTATAAAACAGTTAGCATGTGTTTACCCCACCCATTAAGTCAAAATTAACAACAAAATCTGATGTTCTAAAACATTTGGTGCAGTAATACTGATGTAATGAGGTCACCGGTGTATATTTCTAGAATAATTTACGGCTTTGAACGTGGCTCAACTAATTGTAAATCAAGGACTGGAACTATCCAGTGATTTCTAGCTTAAGGCTAACTTTAACAGAGTAGCACACTAAATGCCTATTTTTATGTAAAACTGTGCGCAGATGAACTTGTGACATATCTAATATTAATGATTTCATCAAGTAGTTGTGGTCTAGTGGTAACGTTTTTGTATTAAGTATGTGTTCTGTCGTGTCAAAATATGACTTTTTGTTTTAATAAACCAAAATTGCAGCTGTATGGATATATAGAGTGGACTGGACCAGGCACACATTTATTAGCGATTTGTTTTGTGATGCCACTGAAACAGGTTGGGAACCACAGAAAAAGCGATCAAGACATGGATCTTGATTCTGAAAGCTGTGGGAACATTGCCTCTGTTGCCTTCCGCCACTGTTGACAACTGCAGCAACCACTCAATAAAACATCCCAGCACCGGACCGCCACTTATTATAACACACTCAATTAAATGAAAAATCCTCCTTAACAATTGGAGATGCTTCCTCTCTATTAGACACACACCTGCCGCGACTATAGCATTAATTGTCTGATAAAGAAATTGGTAATATGTCCCCAACATACATTTTTGCTCTCTTAGTGCTTGTCTGGGGTGAGGATCACGTCTGCGGCCTTTTTTATCTGCCCTTTCCAACAAGGTCTTCACAACACTGTCCTTCACAACCCAGGGGCATGAGAAGAATGAAGTTCTCACCAGGTTCTGCCCAAGTTGGCTGCTGTTACTCAGCTCTTATGTGCTTCTAACTTGCACAATTTTCCCAAGATTTTCTTCGTTATGAAAATAGGCATTGTTTAAATCTTTCATTTTCTCTGCACACTCCGCTCTGTTCATTGACTGTGCATGGCACATAGTGAATCAATACTGTTTACTATTAATGGCTGTCTTCACAATGCTGCTGAGGATTATTTCATATGAAGTGGTTTCTTGGAGTCTGTGCTCAATAATTTAGGGCTTGTTTCTAATGGGTGGTCAGCTCAAACGTCAATGTAACACACACACATACACACTTTCACAAAGCATCGAGATGCATCTATGGTGTGTTCATTAGGCCCCACTCTAAACTAACAAGGACTGCACATGTTCAAGCAGACATCAAAACCAAATCTCTCTGATCTCTAATGAAACATCTCCAGTACGGATATATTTGTCACTGCCTAATCTTTGGAGATGGAAAGCCTGACCTCAGCTAGTGGACGACTCATGGTTGATAGTCATGGATAAAAGCCTGGCCATTGTAATACACCGTTGATCTGTTTGAAATGCAATTAGAGCTTCAGAGTCTTTTCTTAAATTTAACCACAGCACATTATCTGTGGGGAAATTAAGAGGGCCACTTTTTAATTGCCTTTGCTTTCTAGTTTGTTCCTCTAACTAACCAATTAATGATTGTAATCATTCTCATTAACCCTAAAATGCATACGACTAGTTTTGTGTTTTTCATCTAACTTTCCACAAATTCTTCAAGGTATCTTTGATCATGTGAACCAACTGTTTTTAAATTTAGTTTTCATTTTATTTACATTTAGACATTTAGCAGACACTTTTATCCAAAGCGACTTACAAATGAGGACAATGGAAGCAATAAAAAAATCAACAAAAGAGCATTTAGTGCATTAGCTTACATAAACTAACAATGAAAAATATATTTTTAGAGCATTTATTAATCTTTGTTAAGGTAAGTTCATAAAATTATATATTTTAAATGTTAATAGATAAACCATTTAATTCCATTTAATAAAAGTTTTAGTAAATGTTAAACATTAAGCTTAACTACGATTGATAAATGCCCTAGTCTAGAAGTATTGTTCAGTGTTAGCATGTTAAGTAATGTGGTTAACTAGTGTTCACGAATGATAAATAAACAACGATAAAATATACAGTATTATATTACAGAATTAAAATATGTAAATATGTCATATATATAATATCTATTGTAATGTTGATGTTATGATTTCATATTTTATTTCTGCTTTTACATTCTTAAAATGCAATAGTTTTCTTTGATGGCTTCAGTTAGTCTGTAATTATGGTTAATTTTACATTGAAAAAGAAGAAGTGGTTTGTCCTCATTTATAAATAAACAAGTAGATACTGTATATCTAACCTCTGGTTACTCCAGTGGGAGTGTCACTGCGTGTACTCTGGAAATCGTTTTAGATAAAAGCATCTGCTAAATGACAGCTTGCTATTTACTTTCTTACTAAATGGAAATCTGAACATGAACAGTATTTACCATTGCCTTTATAATTATATATAGAGACAGCTGATGGAAACTAATGTTTAAAAACGAGTCTTATTATAAAATGTTACCTATACTTCTTTTGAATTTTCCATTAACTTCTGTTGTCTTTTTACTATGCATATTTTATACTGTTTATACTCTTTCTACCTCTTAACGGAGAGGTTTTTTGCATTTTTAGATTTAAATAGATTTAGAAATAAATAATTTAGTATGGTTATTATGCTTTTTTAACTCATGGGGACTGTTGGCTAGACCCCACAATGAAGGCAAAACCTGAAATATCAACCTACCCACCCACACACACTCAATCTAAATGATCCCTGTTCATTTTCATTGACAAAACAAGGTGTTTTATAATAAAAATGCATCTAATTGCATCTCTCACATGCATTCTGGGGGGTAAATGCAGCTACGTGTTGTAGGGTTAAGTATCCTATTAAAAGGCTTTATTCTGAATTCTTAGAAAGAATTCTTCTCAAAGAGCACTTTGTATCAGCTACAATTACAGTAGGTTCATTTTCCTCGGCATGGAACGCCTCAAAGGAAACCTGTTAAATAGTGCAGCACATACTAATTCTCTCTAATAGACACACCCTGCACAAAACAAATGAGAGAAGATTGCTTTTGTGAATATGCGATATTCTGAGTGCAGCGTGTTTTCAGCTTGAATGCTTCAGTGGTAACCTGTCGCAGATCCTGTTTGTATAGCAGAAGCAGAAAACTTACTAGAATAACATAAACATGGTGCCGTTTTATCATTCAGAATAGCTTTGTGTGGACAGCTAGTGCTTGGAAGTGTCATGAAAAGAGCTAGATAATATACCTTTCACATAGCCTGTGATACGTTTTCCCCACATAGCCTACAGAATGACATTTTTTTTACACAGCCTTTTTTTGAATGTTCATGTTAATTATGTTTTTCTACCGTTTGCAGTGTGACAAAGATCTGTTGACATACGTTGAAAATGTTCATGTGATCACATGATCGCAGGTTGAGTGGAAGAGTATTGGCCATCAGCACAGTAGATCTAAAGCGGAACAACAGAGATTGTCATTGATTGGCTCAGAGCTGTATAATTTCATTAGCTTGGTAAAATCAATGGCGGGTGCTTCAGATTGCTTAGGTGCTAAGATAAAATAAATATGTGGTCATAGAGTCATTCTGCAGTTGACTTTTATCAGTTTGGTTGAACTGGAAGCCAGCTGTAAATCACTTACGAGCAGGTGCTGATAATTTGTATTTATTTATTTTAATTTTTTCAGCAGTGTGCTAAGTCACGTTTGTAAATGATTTGTTGATTTGTTGTTCTGAACCCATGCCAGATTGGACTGGCAGTGTTCAATGCTTGCCAATGGCTAGAGGGCTTGACAGTTTCAAAAAAGGAAGGTCAAATCCTGGTGAATATTTTACTAAAATTTTAATTACAGTGGATCAAACATATCAAAAAGTAGACACATAAGCACATATGCAAACAGGAGTAAATAAACAAGGCATATTAACCTATGCCTTGATTCTTCCCAAAGATGTCCTCGTTGAAGGGATAGTTCCCCCAAAATGAAAATTATGTCATTAATCACTCACCCTCATGTCGTTCCAAACCCGTAAGACCTTCATTCAAATTTGGAATACAAATTAAGATATTTTTGAGGAAATCCAAAAGCCTCCCATAGACAG
Organism: Sinocyclocheilus anophthalmus; assembly: GCA_018155175.1. Lineage (NCBI taxonomy): Eukaryota > Metazoa > Chordata > Actinopteri > Cypriniformes > Cyprinidae > Sinocyclocheilus > Sinocyclocheilus anophthalmus. The sequence goes on along the minus strand of JADLZN010001091.1, from coordinate 28,673 downwards.
CAACGCAACTCAACAATTTCTTATCTTCCATGTCAGTCACGAGAGAAGAAACTGTTGAATAAAGTCATTATTTTTTCTTTGGACACAAAAAGTATTTTCCTAGCTTCATAACATTATGGTTGAACAACTGATGTCACATGGACTATTTTAACGATGTCCTTACTATCTTTCTGGGTCTTGAACATGGTAGTTCCTTGCTGTTTATGGGAGGGTCAGAAAGCTCTCGGATTTCATAAAAAATATCTTAATTTGTGTTCCAAAGATGAATGAAGGTCTTTGGGTTTGGAACGACATGACGGTAATTAATGACAGAATTTTCATTTTTGGGTGAACTATCCCTTTTAAGGAATTTCTCACAAGCAAGATCAATTATTAATATTGATTAAATTACATTTTTAGAGACAATATTTCCAGTTACTTCATCAATTTTTGCTATCTATTTTACTTTATCAGCGAAAATAGTTCTAAACAAAGTCAAAGTGCGTCTACAAACAATGTGCAATAGTATTTTGAACAAATCAGTATTATTAAGCAAATCGGTTAAGTGAATGATTCAATGAGTCATTCTTGTGTTTAGTTCCTAAATAAGTATTGATGAAATAAATATCAGTTGAGTGAATGATTCAAATGAATAATGTAACAATGTAAACTATGTAATGCATAGATAGATGATAGATTGGTCAACTTTAAAAATCTATGATGACTCTAACAATATTTACAAATTGATAAAAGGTTTTAGTATCACTGAGAGTCTTTTACAGCTTCAGTTGCCTGCAGGCTTAATCAGTTAATATAATTTGCTTTTTTTTTTTATAAGGTTTATCCTTTATTTGTTTTAAATGTTCTTTTTTTCAAAAAAGCACATAGTTCCCGTTTCTATTTGCTGCTTTGGGTGGCTGCATTAAAAAACTTAAGGCATAGTGAGCCACCATCTCATGATGCACATTTTTCTTTTTTTTTTTGTCCCAACTTCAAAAGGCACAAATCAATTTGTGTTCTGACAGTTTGAAGAATAGCAGCTGGCTGTGACCTTAAACTTACCTCAGGTCTGTTCTTCTGCAATCGATCTGCAGTTATCTGTGTAGAATATTTAATTGGCTATGCACATTCCCAGCAGAGAGCTGCATGTGTAAAATCCTTAATTCTAAGAGAGGTTCCAGCCATGAGATCATTAAATACTATAGAGGCTTGTTTTGATGGACAATACTGATAACTGACAGCTGTGTGCATACTGTACATATTATTAATTCAGTGTGAGAATAATGGTTCAGTATTTACTGACCCCTTGTATAAAACCAATACCTTTTTGTGCCAAACGTACACTGGTCTAATTTTGCTTTGGGGTTTTGCGTAAGCACCTGAATAATTTAAATTCAAAACCATTTGATGAAGTGCCATGGGTCATTATAGCACTTGGTGCAATGGCACTCAGGACTGGAGCAAACAAATGGGGAAACAATATGAACGGATTCTGAATATTCAGCTGGTTAGAACGCACTGTTTTGACATCTGTCCTCTATGTCCCACACTGGTTATGTGTCTGTAAAGTATTGTGGGGTCTAAAAGTCAGAGACCACTTGTGAACAATCTTTGATTTTTGCATCTCTTTTCAAATTTGAAAACATTTTTTATGAATGTTAATTTAATTGAAAACATTGAGTTTTTTCAAATGACAAATAAATAGCCTTTTAATAGCAGCACTCTAGCTGAATCTTAAGTATTTCTTCTTTATTTTATGATTCATTAACAGGTTTAAATTCAGATTTTCAGTGTTGACACAGACCTTTGGACCATTGCATGTTGTTATAATTACACCATTTTCCTTGTCATTCTTGAGCCTCTCAACTGAATAATCAGTCAGTCAACACTTAAAAATACTTAAACATATCTGCAAAGTCTCTTTTTGGGCATTTTCTGACTGAGCTTGGAGGAGTCAGTAAGCACCGCTTCAGTACATGCTGCTGTCAGATGCTGATCTTGAATGAACAACAGGCAGGAAGACTAAACTAAAAGTTGACATTATCATAAGGACTGTTCATTCATAGACCATAGCAATCCATCACAACATAATCACTGAAAAATGACATCAATAGAAAGATTTACCAACAAGCACTGATATTAAAAGTGTTATGAAGGAGAGAGATTTGCTGAAACCTGACTTCATAAATCAAGCATATGATGTTTTGTGCTGATGTGGGGAATGATTCAGTGTTAATTTCGACAGCAAATTTAGATTTAGTTTTAGTCATAGTCTTTTGACTAAAATGCCATTTAGTTTTAGTCATATTTTAGTCATCTGAATTGGTTTTAGTTTTAGTCTAGTTTTAGTCGACTAAATATCATACGATTTTAGTCGACTAAATCTACAGTAAATTTAGTCGGCTAAAATCTAATGGGTTTAGTTACAGTGTAATGCATTTATTAAGCATTTCCCTAAAATTGCCAAACTCATTATATAGGTTTGATATTAAGGTTTTATTATGATAGACACTGATTTAACTGCGGTGACTCACAACATTCCTTTATGTTAAAATTAAATAAAACCGCTTCTCATAAAGAACAAGTACATGGTCTTCTTTTTAATGAAATACTAATGTTATATAGGCGAATTATGCATTCTTTATAGCAACTAGTTTACCATATTCTTCATTCTTTCAAGCAGACATATTTATTTCTATAAATAAATTTAGATTAATATTTAAGACTACTAAAGTTTTTCAGTCAAGAGCGATGCATGATTTTCTGTCTTTCTTTTGTTGCATGATTAACATCAATGGCTCGGACAATAGCAACTAAATTAGGCTAATTAAAACCGAATGCACAGCTGCAATGGATGCAATGAACTGAGACACGTTCTCCCTGCTGTTTACGTTCAACTACTGTTCCTACTGTTTACGTTCACTTAAGACGTAATCAACCGTGTTTACGTGAATACTCGTCAAAACGGACAATTCAACATCATTTTGTGTGTAATTCTCCGTTCATGCCACTCGAAAGAGTACTCGCGCACTGTGAGACGCGCTCTCTGTGTGTATGCTTCAGTGTCTGCGCTAAGAAAACCGGACCGAAATTAGTTCTCTCCTCCGTCGTCAGATTTATCCATATGTCTGATCTTCTCTTACTCCCACATATTGACATATTTGAACGTTTTGAGAGACGTGCAGCAAGTGTATGTTAGCTTGTGTCCCGCCGGTTCATATGTACGCATAACCTCTGAACCACGCAGCAGATTCGTTCTTAATGAATCTCATCCCAAATTTTATGGGCTTACATTTCTGCCATAATTCTGCGCGTGAAAGATCATATTTTGAGCGCACAAAAGTGCATTTTGCACGCGCGCGATCTGAGTTTGTGGAGAAAATGTTCGTTTCGCAAAAAAAAAAAGTCTTTCGAGCACACGGAAATCAATTTTGCATTTAAAATACGTTTTGGATGTGTGCAGACCTTCTCTTTTGCGCGTGCAACGTTCCACTAGCTTACTCACCTGATGCCCCCCCCCCTTCTGTGCTCGCTAAATGCCAACAGCTCGCGTGCTCAACACAAACCAGCGTTACATTGTGCCATAATTCCAGCCAATCAGAGACCGATGCTGCTAAATTCTGATTGGCTGGCTTGACAACCAATCACAAGACTCCCTGCATTACCGACAGAGGAAGAGGGAAAATACATAGTGGAAGAGACGTTTGTTCAATGGTTTGAACACTATCGAAGTCCCTATATAAAGTCTTTGACAATTTATTTTCAAGTTCAAATGTCTACCACACGTAAGTAGCTTATTTTTAATCAACATCAAATCGTATTATTACATAATGGCATGTCGCAGTGTTTCCTACACCTCAATTAACTGGTAAGTTAGTTCTAACTTCTTACTGAACTGCAGGTTATGCAATTAGTGGCATTTAAAAGTGACTGAGCTGGGGTCTCTAATGTTACATGTTTTCAGAAATGAAGATGGACAGACTTTTCACCTTTTAATTAGTTAAGTGTGTAAGCAAGGTACAAAACTTGCCTCTGAATATTTAAAAATAAAACCTATCAAATAAACGCAGAAATGTAATGTAATAACTGTAAAGTAATAATCAAAGTACTTGGAAATGTAAAAATGAAAATCTTGGGTGTGACTCAAGATGACTACTTTGTGGGTCACACACCCACGATTTTCACTTTCTGTTATCTTTGCATACATGTCATTGTTACCAACATAATTTTATTTATTTTGCAGTGAGGGAGAACAAGCCTGCATCTCAATGTGCATACTATCCATCCTAAATTGTGTGTAAGATTAGCAATCCCGTCTTTATTTTTTAGCACAATAGTTTTTTTAACAGAACATCTCTGTTGTGAATGTTTTTGTTAAAATAATTTCAAAGATATTAAGTATTTTGATTATTACTTTACAGTTATTACTTTACATTTCTGCGTTTATTTGATAGGTTTTATTTTTAAATATTCAGAGGCAAGTTTTGTACCTTGCTTACACACTTAACTAATTAAAAGGTGAAAAGTCTGTCCATCTTCATTTCTGAAAACATGTAACATTAGAGACCCCAGCTCAGTCACTTTTAAATGCCACTAATTACATAACCTGCAGTTCAGTAAGAAGTTAGAACTAACTTACCAGTTAATTGAGGTGTAGGAAACACTGGGACATGCCATTATGTAATAATACGATTTGATGTTGATTTAAAAATAAGCTACTTACGTGTGGTAGACATTTGAACTTGAAAATAAATTGTCAAAGACTTTATATAGGGACTTTGATAGTGTTCAAACCATTGAACAAACGTCTCTTCCACTATGTATTTTCCCTCTTCCTCTGTCGGTAATGCAGGGAGTCTTGTGATTGGTTGTCAAGCCAGCCAATCAGAATTTAGCAGCCTCGGTCTCTGATTGGCTGGAATTATGGCACATTGTAACGCTGGGTTGTGTTGAGCACGCAGCTGTTGGCATTTAGCGAGCACTGAGGGGGGCATCAGGTGAGCAAGCTAGTGGAACGTTGCACGCGCAAAAGAGAAGGTCTGCACACATCCAAAAACATATTTTAAATGCAAAATTGACTTCCGTGCGCTCGAAAGACTTTTTTCTTTGCGAAACGAACATTTTCTCCACAAACTCAGATCGCGCGCATGCAAAATGCACTTTTGTGCGCTCAAAATATGATCTTTCCCGCACAGAATTATGGCAGAAATGTAAGCCCATAAAATTGTCCCTCTAAATTTTCGTCTCGTTTTTATTCGTTGACGAAAATGTCAATAGATTTACATCATAGATTTTGCCATTCAAAAAGAGTTTTAGTTCGTTATCGTTTCGTTGTCGTCGGTGAAAAAAATGTCGTTGACGAAATTAACACTGGAATGGTGTTTTCGATATGGTGCTAAAATAATGGGTAACGCTTTAGTATAGGGACCAATTCTAACTATTAACTAGTTGTTTATTAGCATGCCTATTATTAACATATTGGGTGTTTATTAGTACTTATAAAGCACATATTCTGCAAGAGCCTATGTTATAACCTATTCTACATCCCTATTCAGAGAGTCTGAGAAAAGAAGTAGCAGCAGCGATGTTTTAGAATAATTAAATGTCAGAACAGATCTGCACTGGAGAGAGAATGTATGCAAGATGAAATTCTGTCTGTCATCCATTTTGCCACAGTGAAAGTAGTAACCTTAAACACACTCAGTACAGCGCAATAATAACTGCTCACGGCAGTCTTGGATCTGTATGTATTTTCCTCATTCTTTTTCTCTAAAACCTCAAACGAATCAGTTCTGTAATAAATCCCCACATTTATAAAATCTTATTTTAAGTTAAACATATTTGAAAAGTCATTGTTGTATGATAGGAAATGACTTGTTTGCATTATTCAGAATGGTTTATGGAGCTCATTTACAGTGCAACAGCAGCTGTTCAGATTGGTGGATTTCTCTTTTAAGTTTTGTGGGTAGTGTACTTCTTCACCTAGAATTTAGCAATTCAATTTGATTTAAATTGTATTGAAATCATTCAGACTTATGGCTTCTAGAGAGGCATATACCAAAGATTAACAACCTCTGAGCTCATGGTAGGTCTGTCTAGAAAGGTTAAACAAAAATGGTTAAAAATCTATTTCTCTGTGAAAAAATAAATAAATAATAATAATGGGATTTTTACTACTTTATGATCAATATAATCCACACTTTTAAAGAGCATTCTGTGACACTAAAGCTTTTTAGTGTTACAGTGAAAGTTTTCTCAGAGCTTCGCTAACGTTCCGATAAGGTTTTCTTAAAGCTATGAACACACATTCTTCAATTAACATTTATAGAATGCTTGTTCAAAGTTATCTGACCTTTAATAATGTTCTCACAACTTTAGCACAAAAACTTTATTTATATATCATTCAACAGTAACATACCCATAATGTTTGCAAAATGAAAAAAAAAAAAGATTGTTCCCTTAATGTTTGTATAACCATGAATTTTTTTTTTAAAAAAGCTGGACATTTTGAGTGGTTATAGAACAACAAAAATACAGTAATAATGGTTTTCTAACTTAAAGGGGTCAAATCGATTTTTTCCTTCTCTTTGGAGTGTTACAAGCTCTTAGTGCATCGTAAGATCTCTGAAGTTGCAAAGACTAAAGTATCAAACTCAAAGAGATATTCTTTATAAAAGTTAGGACTCTGCCACGCCCCCCTAAAACGGCTCGTTCTAACACGCCCCCACATATCTAGGTCACTATGTGGAAATATTTGTATAATGCCGCCCAAATGTGCACGCAAAGAAAGAAGGCGTGGTTTCAGTAACCGCAGTTAGTGTTGAAGCAGTGATGTCAGGGAGACGCTGTGTGTTTCTAGGCGAAAGCAAAAGCACTTTATTTGGCCTTCCGAAAGTAGATGCATTTAGAAATCTTTAAGATTATTTACAACATCACAGCAATGCATTTTATGGACGTTTTAGTGAACATAGAGAGTGACTTGGCTAGACAACAATACGGCGCTTTGAATCAGATTACTGTTTTTGTTTTATTTTTTCGTATTGCATGGACTGTTCAAATGCAGGTTTGCGGATAGTGTTTTGTGTGTGTGTGTGCAAAAGTGAGCGAGCGAGAGAGAGGGGGGGGGGTCACATCACAGTGGAGTCAGCTGTCTTAACCGTGGCTTGTGTACTGCACACATACCAGCTTCATCACTGTGTCTGCCACTTCCCCTTTCGGGCTATGTCTTTACATTTATTTTGAAAGCTGAGCTGCGATTATGGTAAGGGGAGTTACATTCCGACGAGTGCTTGCGGTGTTCGGACAATCACAATGCACCGGGTCAGCTGGCCAATCAGAGCAGACTGTGCTTGTCGGAAGGAGGGGCTTTGTAGAAAACGACACGTTTGAGAGAGGCGGGGCATAGAGGAACTACAATAATGTACAGTATTTGAAAAATAATGTGTTTTTTGACCATTAAAGCATGTCAACATATTCTGTTACACCAAATACACAAAATAATGATCTTTAAAAAAGCATCATATGACCCCTTTAATGGGTACATTAGCGAAACATTCTATTTTTGTTAGTCATTTTTATGCTGGGTTTTGGCTTTGACATATTGCATCTAATTCATCTGTTTATTATTTTGTTATTATGAACATTTCATTATTATTTCTAGTATTTAACATACATAGTACAGTATAAGCTGCAGCATAAATTTAGTCTAGTCAGACGTGAAAGGAATGGCGCCAGTGTTCCTTTAGGAGCCATTTAAGCAGTGACTAATTGCTCAACATTTGTCTAGCAATTGTACATAATTTGTTCAGTGCTACAACAGAAATCTTTACTAATACAGACAAATGCAGAAAGAAAAAAAAAATGCAGTGGACCACTAAAATGACAGCAGCAGAGTGGGGGAAAAAAGCCTCATGCCATTAAAAAAACACTCGGATGTCCCTCCCAGCGGATGCTGGTGCTATCAGCTGTAATGACATGGCCTGTACTGAGGCGGACACTGGGAATATTCAATCTGAAGGCCATAAAAGACTATTGTCAACTCGGTTAACAGCCAGCTCCTAAAAGCAATGTCTGGTAGCATGTTAAGAGTTAGCGGGTGGAAAAGCTTGCTCTGTGCACTGCATCTACCGCAAGGAGATTTAGTGTGGAGATAATGCGGCAGGAAAAATGTCATAAATAGTCAGAACCCTGGGTTTTTGCCCTGCTCTCCCGCTGCAGTCTCTCTCTCGAGGCACCTTTACAAGGTGTAGTGATGAGCTGGCGTGAGATGTAATACACTCAGACTCAAGGTATGCAACACATTGTTACAGAACAAAATGTATTGTAGGGACACGAGCTTCATGGCGCATTAAAAGGGCAAGGTGAGAGAGAGAGAGAGAGAGAGAGTGAGAGAGTGAGAGAGTGAGAGTGTGTGAGTGAGAGTGAGTGAGAGTGAGTGAGTGAGTACAGCTCGCTGCTTACTGGTTCCTTCCCTGTATACTTAATAGGTTTAGAGGTCTTTAACTGGCTGGTTGCCTCAACTTCTCAAACTCTGGAATCTCTTTAAATCTTCTATTGGTGCTTTCCATGGATAGAGAACACCTTGGTGTCCTGTTTATTTGTATTATTGCATCAGAGACACATATCAAATGTTGTTTTTCAGAACCGCTGTTTGGTAAACTATTATGTAACTGCTCTTGACCTTCTCAGATTTAGTCAGATTTTTCAACTAAAGTCTTTTTTTTTTTAATAAATACTTTTAGTGACAAGACTGCTTTAAATGTATCAAAAGTATATTAGATCAGCATATTAGAATGATTTCTGGAGGATCGTGTGACACTGAAGACTGGCGTAATAATGCTCAAAATTCAGCTTGGCATCACAAGAATAAATTACATTTTAAAATATGTTAAAATAGGAAACAGATATTTCAAATTGTAATAATATTTAATAAAATATTGTATGATATAATGCAAACTTGGTGAGCTTAAGAGACTTTAAAACATTAAAACTGTTGTTAGAGCGTATATATGAAATTTAATTTGACATGCTAAAGTTGCTGATCAACATTTTTGGAAGTTAATCACCTCTATTCATTGAACATTTGTTAGCGGAAAAATAGATTTGTTGATTTTTTTAAGAGTTTCAGTCAATATTTATTACCTTATTCAGGAAAGTCCATACTGCATTACATTAATGTTTGCACCTTTACATTACTTTTACATTTGGACATACTAAGTATTTTTTTTTCTTATGACATGGGAAATGACGTGTTTCAAATGAATCACTGATTGCCCTTTTGTGTAATTTTAATGAAATGTGATTTCGTAACGTTTCCGTGCTGCCAGTATTTCACATCTGCGATTTCAATCCTCAAGTGGTGTTTTCATGCAATCACAAATGATTAAAAGAAAACAAACAAATTCAACATCCTCTCATTTTTCTTTTGATTTGTTTGGTACAGTGCTGCATTGCGAACAGGACTCCAGTGCAGGGAAATTGTCCTGAAGCAGGAGTTTACAACGATATGGTAACAGTTTATGTTCCCTCTGTAAGTCACCCCCTTGACCTTGGTTGAGTGAGCCTGGTAAAAAGCCATAAGTGGAGACTGAAATGTACTTTTCTTGACAGGGTTATTTCATGTGGTCACGGGGGAAATGTGGATGTCAGCGCTCTGTTGTCAAGCAAAAATGTAAACAGATATTTTACATGCTGTCAGACGGGGCTAACGCCACTAACCCACTGGAGAGCAGTGGCAGCTGCCTCGGGATCACAAGTGCTCTAATATTAGATGCAGAACAGAAGCAGCTCAGCTCTGAGGACTAGAGACCTGTCACTGAACGCGAGCTCCAGAACTGCACTCGAATCAGACCTCCTGACTTCATTCAGGGTCACAAACCAGCCATTGATGCTAACAAATTACATAATGACAGGATCTGATGTGTTGACATCCTTTTTTGATGGATTGACAGCTCGTGTAGTCGAGGAAATTAAGCTATTAGAGAGCTATTGCAGCTTATTCTGGCCAACAACTGCCCACCTAGACAATTCATGTTGCTGTTTTAACATGCTGTTTAGGGACAGGGTTTCCTAAAATAGATTATGCCCCAATATTGGGCTGTAATGGAAAAAAAACTATTAAAATAATGGTGCAGCAGTCTTTGCAAAAGTAAGATGTGGTTCTTGCCAGTCGTAGGGCTTCAGTAGCAGGTAGCAGGCCGCTCTCTGTGGAATGCCCACTTCTGAAGCCCATTTGGTTGGTATCCAGCAAGTTGTTATGTGAAAGGAATGTGGAAAGTCGATTGAAGCCTTACTACAGTAGGTTACTGTGGGTGGTCCGTGGGCGAGCTGTCTGAGGCTGAGACCAGAGAGATATCGGTTTTAGATATTGGCGCTAAAAATAAAACAAATGAACGGAATAATTTTAAAAACCTGTCTTTGTTGTTCAGAGATCTGTATTTAGATCTCAAAGCCAGATGATTATAACATGAGACTGAATAAGTGTGGTAATTTCATTTCCCTGGCGCTTCATGCCTTTAAAGTCATAGCTCGGATTCTTGCTCACTTTGCTATAGAAACCAATTATGGGAACAAAGGATTTGGAGATATCGAAGTAGTGCTGAGGATGTAGCTGAGTCATACGTGGTAATGTACTCCTTTAGTTCTTTCCATATTCATATAAGGTGAGATAATTGTGGGATAAAGTTTAAAATAAGAAATAGTCAGACGCTACTGAGATGCACAATGCACTTTCGCAATTATGAGAAATACAGTCACAGTAGAGAAAACACAAATTTCAATTATGAGAAATAGTCACATTGCAAGATTTAAATGTACATTGTGAGATATAAAGTCACATGGTGAGAGATAAAAAGGTGCAATTGTGAGATAATATTGAGTTATACATTTTCAGTAGCAAGAAACAGTCACAATGTGAGATATAGCACTGTAAATACAATAAATAAAGTTGAAATTATAAAATAAATACTGTCACAAGAAATAATACTGTAATACTGTTACAAGAAATATTGAAGATTTAAGTTTACATTAGCAATTACAAAAAACAATGCAATCACAATGTGAGATATTTACATTTACATTTAGTCATTTAGCAGATGCTTTTATCCAAAGATATAACGTCACAAATATGACAAAATACTTTTCTAAATATGAGAAATACAGTCGGAATTGTTAGAACTAAAGTTTATGATAAAAAAAAAAACAAAATCACACTGCAAGATTTAACTATATATTGTTAGATATAAAGTATCATGGTGAGCTATAGTTACAATTGCAAGATAAAAAGTAAAGTATTCTGAGCTATAAGTCATATTTGAGAGATAAATGTGCAATTATAACAAAGTCGCAATGTGAGATATAAAGTAGCAAATACAACAAAACAAGTTTGCAATTATGAGAAATACAGTTTTGTGAGATCAATTGTGAAATCAATACAGCAATTGTGAAATCTAAAGTTTCACTTATGGGAAATAGTCCAACTTTTCATTGTGAGATGGTGAGTTATAGTCACAATTGACCCTTTGCAAAAACTTGCCCTCCTTAGTTACTGTTGCTATGTCCAACAAGCCATGCGGCTCTTACACCACACATCATGTTCTCACGCAGTAAAAAAAAAAAAAACATCTTGCCAGTCAAGAGTCGACCTGGTCTCAAGTCTCATTTCGGCCGTCTTCGTAAGAGAGGCGATGTCATTACTCTCCTCTCGGGTATGAGTACCCAGAAGTAAATCACGGTACTCACTCTCAAATGTTGTCATTTTGTAAGAAATCCAAACAATAAATACCGTTTTTGTGCCGTGACAGATCACTGTATTACCTCAGTTCAAGCGGCACATGAACCGATCGTCTTTTTATATTTACTTAAAGCACGAAATAAACATGAATGAACATCAGAAATTACAGTATTTTATTTCAACCACGGAAATATATCAATACACACCCTTTTTCAAGTTTAAGGCCACCGACGCTAATCTTACTCTCCTGTCTGATTTGTTTGTTGGGCAAGATGGCGGATTCGGATTTATGATTGCTCAGATCGCCTGTCAATCAAGCTCTTTGTGAACGGTCAATTGGACAATAAAAACTGTGAAACATAAAATTGCAGTTACCCTATACTTTTTCACTCCAAGGCTTGCATATGAATCTGATGTAATTATGTGAACACATTTTAGCTCAGAACTGAACCCGTTCAGGTCATGTTTCTTGTGTATACATGGTTTCCTACAGAATTTAATAAGGAGAGAATAATGGACAATGTAAAACTCCCATTCATGTACATCCATGAACTTTGTTTACAATTTTAATGCACTACTTGAATTTCAAGACCGACAGTCTCCTTTTTTTGTGAGCTCAGATTCAGACTCCAGGGGTTAAGTGGTACCCATGGCTCTGTTTAATCATTCAGTCCATGTTCCCAGCACAAGAGTGTGCATACAAGAGTATCTTCTCTTGTTTATATCTCTGGATGTTGTATCTCACTGGCCACAAATGAAGGATTTCAATAGACTGCCCTGTTGTGCTCCACTGTGACGTGTTGCGAGTACTAAATTTGACTTTGTGCCCTGGCCGCCCCTCGCTCTTGTTCACCGGCATTATAACTTTCAGAACTGTCACAGTATCTGACTGTTTTAAATGAAAAAAGTGCATACATAGTTTTATTTTTTATCATCTTGCAAAACAAGTGACTTTGGCCAACCAATGCATTTCTTTCATTCTTTAGGGAAGAGGTTATTGTAAGGCACACTGCTTCGGCTGATTTGAGGTGGAATGGATGAAAGTGAAGGTGTCTGACACTCCAAAATCTATCTTTGACAAACAAGAAGAAAACTCAAAGCAAGTACAAAATCAGACCTTTTTTTAAACTTTGACAGACCTTAAATCATTTGATTTATTTGTGTTTCTGTAAAGTATGAACTGAGCATGATAGAAAAAGCAACACACAGTGGGTCCAAAAAGTTATTTCTGAAAAATAATTGAGAAATACATTAAGTAATACATTTATAAATTAAATACATTAATGTCATGTTAAATAAATGACATTGATTAATTCATTTTTTATTAATTTTTCAATTTTTGCTGTTAAAGGGATAGTTCACCCAAAAGTAGAAAAATGTACTCACCCTCAGTTTATCCAAGTTCTTGTTTCTTCATCAGCACAGATTTGGATACATTTATTTATATTAAACATTGCTGTAACGGGACCGACGAGAGGCATGAGGATCCATGTGCAAGCTTTTATTAAGAGACGTAGTTTTAACAGGCATGGGTCAGACAATGGCAAACGGGATATCGAGGCAAGGCAGAGATAAATCCAGGGTAGAAGGCAAAGGTCCAGCAGGGGCAACCAAGTAGAAACAGCGAAGCAAGGTTAATCCAAGAGACTTGGTGAATCAGAGACCAGGAACACAGACAAGCAAGACTAAGACTAGACGAAGAAAACTATTAACTTACACATCTTGGTAAGGTATCTGTCCGCTAAACGGGGACACGCAAAACAATACAGCGACTAAACAAAAACCCGGAATGCTCAGTAGGCAGTACCACTTGGGAGTGAAAAAGCAAGACCAATACTCGCAGTGAGAGAGAGGAAGTCCATGGGAAGTAGCATGTCTGATTGGATTCAGCTGTGTGTGTGCGTGATCAGTGCATTCAGCTGTGTGCGTGTAATCAGTGCAATAGTTGATGGGAAATGCAGTCCAGGGTGACGTGCACATCTGGTGGTGTGACAGTCATGTAATGGGAGAATAACCTCTAGTGCAATCGGCCTGAAGCCCACAGACCGGATTCGTGACAATTGCATCACTTGCTCACCAAGGATCCTCTGCGGTGATATGGTGCCGTGAGAATGAGAGTTCCAACACTGAAAAACCACAATAATCACAATAATCCAGACAACTCCACCAATAACACTTGTGAAGTAAAAGCGGAATGTTTGTCAGAACAAAAAAAAACATCAGATTTCAACATTGTTTAATAAAATACAATTTGGCCCTCGTATTCTCTTGTGCCACCGTGAAATCTTCTCCGTCTCTCCAATGTATATAAATACGGCCGGGAAGTAGAAAACACACATCAAATGGATTCTGCAATACGTCATTTATTCACAGAATACGATCTTATAGTAGCATTCGAGGGAGTTTTCACCTCTTCACAGGAGATAGGGGACATACCCATACAGGATTTTTGGCCAAGAACATGTGTTTATATAGAATGGCCACATGTACAGAAAAACATGTACATATTAGGAATAGACTTCCTGGCGACGGAGGCTGAACCCCCCTTATAAATCTGCACAAACTCCTTTACCTTGAATATGAGTAAGAGACATTAAAACACCATACAAAAGAGAGAGAGAACAGATAGAGGAGGAAGAGTGAGAGGAAGAGGAAAAAAGAAAAGGAGGGGTACGGCATCCAACGCCAGAGAGGGTTTCTAACAGTTATGCCGGCTTTGTTTTAACATAAACAATGAATACATAAACACTCGCTGCAGAGTTACCTAATCCTAAATTTATCATTCTCATACATAGATAATAATATGGAATATAATCATTCTTTGATACATTTAAACCCATGTCCTCTATTTTAACTTCTGCATTCAAAAGACAATAATGACAGTATGTAATACTTTTCATCTGGCAATATTGATGAACTCGATCACACTTGCTCAATGGAATTTCTCCTTCAATTCTTTCTACACAAAAGAATGAGTCAGGGATTGAACTCACGATCGTCACTCTTACAAACACTTGGGGTATAAAACATATTGTACCATTTGATCTGCACCTCCATTGTCCAGAAGTCTTAAAAGCAGGAACCAAGCCTGCAACACTAATAAAAAAAATGCATTCCCAATCTTGCGGTGGTAGGGCTTCAACAATTACCCCCGATGGGCATTTTGGACAGACATACTAAAACCCCTTTTCCCCTTCTGACCTTCGCGTAACTTACAAATCCCACACATATGCGTGAGGATAGCATGGGTTTATCAATCATGCCCAAGCCATGTTTCATTACCTGTACTTATAAAAGTGTGTGTACAAGTAAACAAACTTATCAGAATTACCAGGTATATCATTTGTCTCATACCTATGGTCACACAACTATCAGGAATGATGATTTTAGACTTTTAGACAGGAATGATGATTGCTTCTCCTTCCGCCTCTTCCGCACCTCGACTCCTCTCTCAGCTCCTTGAAATCGATCCAGCTGCAGATATGATGCACAGATCCCCTCCTGTCTCCTGAGCCGCCTTTAGCCTGCTTGCATGGATTCACTGTGGCTGGAAATCAGTCAGCACTCCTGTCCGCGTCACAGCGATGACAGTTGCAGGTCCAAGATACTTTGGCTCTCCAAGCTTTGGATGTTTCAGGCACTTTATCAACACCTGTTGTCCTGGAGCAAAAGAATGAGTCGGCTTTTCTGCAGTAAGAGGGAGAGAGAGAGAAACATCACTATTTATGCTATTTAAAGTTTTGACCACTGAATCCACGTAATCCGCGATGATCACTTCTGTGTCACCTGTGGAGAGATTACCAGCACGACCGTTAACCCACGGGGTGGGGAACGGTCTGCCCATTAGTATTTCACATGGAGACATCTTTGTTGTCGATGAGGGGACATTCTTATTTCTGCCAATACTACAGGTAGTACGTCAACCCAATTTCGGCCTGTCTCCATGCATACTTTCGTAATTCAATCTTTTATCGTTTGATTCAAACGTTACGCTACCGAACACGACTGGGGATGATAAGGTATGTTCAGATGCCAGTTAATATCTAACTCTTTAGCTAGCAACTGGGTAACCTTAGAGGTAAACGGTGTACCATTATCACTTTCTATAACCGTTTGTATACCAAAACGAGGTATAATCTCCCTAGCAAGTACCTTCACTACAGTCTGTGAATTTTCTCTTCCACACGGGAAAGCCTCAGGCCATTTGGAGAAACGGTCCACTATCACAAATATTTGTGATTTCCACAAGGAGGCATGTGTGTAAAGTCTATTTGTAAATCCTGAAATGGCAGTTCCGGGTGTGTAAGAGAATCATGTTTACAAGCTTTATGTCGCTTGGTCTTAGCACAGATCAAACAAGCATCTAATAACAACAGAGTATTTTTTCTTACATTTGTTATACAATACGATTGATTCAAATTTTTGTTATCACTTTCTCTTTTGACACATGTGAGGCACCATGATAGTGTCTGCATAGCATAAAAATGGTAGAGGCTGGCAGAGCAATCCTGCCTTGCTTATTTCTCAAAATACCTGCTTGATCCGGTTTTGCTTCATTCGCTGCCCAGTGGTTTAGATCACTTTGAGTGGGGTTTGCCTGTAATAGTTTAATATCTAAATCATTAGTCAACACAAAGGACATTATGGGCACCTCTGTGCCTGCTTTGTCGACATGTGGACTTGATATGACATCCCTAGCTGCTCATTTAGCTACTTCGTCTGCAAGTCTGTTTCCCCTTGCCTCTTCTGACTCTCCTGTTGCATGCCCAGTTACTTTTATCACAGCCAATTTTGACGGTAACTGTGCTGCATGAAGCAGTTCAGCCACAACACTGTGGTGGGATATGGGTTTTCCTTCTGAAGTTTTAAAATCCCTTTCTTCCCATAGTTTGTCAAAATCATGTACAATTCCATGTGCATATTTTGAATCGGTGTATATGTTGATACACTGATCTTTTGCCAATTGACAAGCTCTTGTTAACGCAATTAATTCTGCCACTTTTGGTGATTTATATGGCAGAGAATAGGCCTCAATGACACAGTCAGGTAATTCAACAGTCGAATACCCACACCAGTATTCATTATCGTTTGGTTTATAGCATGATCCATCTACATACCATTGTTTCCCCTCCTCCAGAAACAGGCGGACACATCTGTCCTGCAAGCCGTCGAATTATGAATCCTTGCTAGGCAGTCATGATCGCTGTCCTCAATTTCACCCTGCAATAACAACTTATGCAAACATAAGGTTGGACCATGAACTACGGAAGTTGGTTTCAATGTTAAATTAGCAGTAGCTAATAATATTGCTTCATAGCCAGAACGTCGTTGAGCAGTCATTTGCTGCGTAGAAATGTTGTGCATAATAGATCCTACCTGATGAGAAGTGTGCACTATGAGTGGTTGTGACAACACTATACGTTCTGCATCTTGCACCATGATCGCTGCTGCAGCCACTGCGTGCAGACAGGCTGGAAGCCCTCTAGCCATCGAGTCTAAGGTTTTAGACAAATACGGTACTGGGCGATAAATGCCCCCGTGCTTCTGGGCCAGGATTGCGGCGGCTGTTCCTCCACCTTCGTGCACGTACAAATGAAATTCAGTTGTATATGTCGGTAGGCCAAGTGCAGGTGGCCTTGTCAAGGATGCTTTTAAATGTCTGAATGCGTGTTCCATTTCTGCTGTCTATGCAATGTCATCAGAGTCCTGCACGTTTGGCTGCTCTCAAGATTTTGTCATACATTGAACAGTTCGGCACCCACGCTCTGCACTAGTTCACCAAGCCCAGGAAGCTTTGCATTAGCTTCTTCGTGGAGGGCCGTTTGTACGTATCAATGGCTTTGATACGATCAGCAGACGGTTTTATTGTACCTTGTGACAATTCATGTCCGATGTAATCCACCCTCCTCTGAACCCACTGAAGTTTTTCTCTTGATGCTTTGAACCCAGCTTTCGCCAGGATGTTGCAGACGATGCTGGTGGCAGCAGCACACTGGTCCGCAGAGGTACCAGTAACGAGGATGTCATCCGCGTGTTGTAGCAGACAGGTATCAGGAGGGATTTGAGCATCCGCTAATGTTGCGTGCACTTCGGCGGCGAACACAGCCGGAGAATCTTTCAGGCCCTGAGGCAATCTAGACCAGCTAATTTGAGCATGGTCAAAGGTGAAGGCGAATAGCGGCTGCGAGACAGGATCTACAGGGATGGAAAAGAATGCAGAGCATAGATCAGTAACTGTGAAATAGGCATGTGAACTAGTAATAGAATTAAGTATTGTGTGCACATCATGTACAATAGGAGCCAATGGTTTAATTGTCATTAATCTTTCTAAGATCCTGTTTCAATCGCCAGGAACCATTCGCTTTTTTTATTGGATTGATCGGTGTATTGTAGGGTGTGTCTTGATCAGAATGCCTTGTGCCAGCATATTTTCTATAATGGGCCGAATCCCATTGATTTTTTCTTTTGAGAGAGGATATTGTTTACAATAAACTGGTATGTGTCTGGTCAGAGTAGCCACATAAGGGCAGACATCTATGAGGCCCGCATCATCCTAATGCTCCACCCACAAGCGAGGGTTGACATCCACCAATTCCGGTAAGGCTGCAGTTGCAGCCTCACCCTCAGTCGTCGCACTTCCTGTCTCAACAGTCAGAAAATAGACAGAAGGAAACATGAGTTGCAAAGAATTATTCTGAAATGTAATATGAGCACACAATTTATGCAGCAAATCTCTACCCAAAAGGCAAAACGGAGCATCAGGTATTATCGNTTTATTCGGGTATGTAACAGAAATCATCGAATCTTCATCAAGAAAGGGCTCTAAACTCTGTGGGCATCCCTAACGGGGAGTCCACTTTGTGGGGTAGTTCGGTCTTTCTGTTTGTTGCCTTTGTGGCAAAGCATTAGTCTGTGGCCTGAAGCCAGCAGACCCACCTCTTTTCTGCTTTTTATCCCACTGCCTTTTCCTACAAGCGTTAGCGAAGTGTCCAGCAATGCCACAATAATAACATACTTTCGTCCCTGTTGCCTGATTTGGACGTGCTTTGACAACAGTATTAAGCAGCATCATCGCTGTAGGTTTCCCTCGGGAGGCTTCAAAAGCCCCCGCGGTGGAAAGCTCACGCAGTCTCCGAGACAAAGCGTCAACAGAAATATCTGTTATATTCGAAGTTGTCAAACGAACCAATTGTGCGATTTCTGTTTGCATGTTATTCAAAAACGTATTGACAAACAAAGGAGAATGTTGATCTAATGGAATGGCAGATTCTTCAGTCCAAGCATGCTTAAATCGATTGAAAAATGCAAAAGGATTTTCGCCCGCTTTCTGTTTCGTATTTGCAGCATGCGACAAATCTTGCTTAGCCAAAAACAATTTCACCAGAAAAGCAGTCAATTGTCTGAAAAATTCTTTTAGCTTTTCCACATCAGCCCAAATCCACGCATCATCTTCATCGTCCTCCGAATCAACTATTTGCAATGTTCGGAAAGATTTTGGTTGTGACAGATCTAATGGTTTATCACTTTTTGATAAAGCACCGTGGCGAGATGGCGGCGCATCCCGTTTAGGACTCAAAACATCAATCTCTGCAATCAACTCTTCCTCGTAATTTCTGGCGGCAGGGTTTTAGTCAAAATGAAGCGATAATCACGCCCAGTCAATTGACTGTACGCGGTTAAACGCTTCAATACAGACACATATTGATGCGGACACCGTAAAGGATCTGGCAAATCTTTAGCAATCGCGACAGCATCCGACATTGCCAGCGGGGTTATTTTAAACCCGTCTGGAATCTGCACAAATGGGTATAAATCAGTCGCACTAGGTAGTTGGGGATACAGACGATTAGGGGTTAATTTTTCTTGTTCAGGCTTTCCAACAGTATCATACCGAGGCGGAGCCGAGCTGGGAGAGTCAACATGGGACATTAGAAAAAAAAGATTTTTTATCAGTCGTTTTAACCTGATCTGGCCCTTTATCCCAATAAGGTTTAAATTTTTTCCACACAGTATATGATTGTTTCATATACTCATCGTCCCAAGACGGATCTCCCCAGCCGTCCTGTACCATCAATTTGGCTGCCTTCATATCTTTATCTTTGAACGAGCCATCACGAGGAAACGGATCTAACTGTACTTTGCCTTCCGACCAACCAGCCAAATTACTCAAATACGGTTCAGTATTAAACCCTTTATTGTTTCTGTACATCCAATCCCTTGGCAACTCGCCAAGAATTGGTTTGGAGATCGCCTGCCCCATCGGAGATCAAAGATGTCTCGTCAATTTTAGTGCACTTTTCACAATTTATAGAATGTCCAAACAAAACACAAAATAGAGACCGCGGTCTTATATTAACTTTTTGATATTTTGGCCAAAAGAAAGCTTTAAATTCTGTATTATTCATGAAATCACTTAAGAAACCGAGAACTTTCACGGCAAGAGTGAGCAATTAAAATCTTTCCCACTACTCTATTTTTCTGAAATAGATAGGTTAAACGGAAAGCTTCTCACTCTTCGTCCCACATATAAAATGTGAGGAAAACAGACTGACGCCAAATATGACACAATCAAATTGAAAACGAGAATAAATTCAATTTCTCTTACAGAAAAATAAAAGTTTCTTACCTGTCTTTTTGAGAAATTCCGGAAGGACGAGCCCCCACTTGTTAATAAAAATAACAATTTGGTCCCTCGATATCTCTTTGCCACCGTGAAATCTTCTCAGTCTCTCCAAGTGTAAATAAATACGGCCGGGAAGTAAGAAAACACACATTCAAATGTATTCTCAATACTTCAATTTATTCATAGAAATACAGATTTTATATAGGCATATGTCGAGGGGAGTTTTCACCCTCTTAACCAATGAGGATAGGAGGACATACCCATACAGGATGTTTTTCCCAAGAACATGTGTTTTGTATAGAATTGCCACATATACAGAAAAACATATCCATATAAGGAATAGACTTCCTGGCGACAGAGTCTGAACCCCCCTTCTAAATCAGCACAAACTCCTTTACCTTGAATATTGAGTAAGAGACATTCAAACACCATACAAGAGAGAGAGAGAAGAGATAGAGGAGGGGTGATTCAGAGAAGGAGAGAGAAAGAGACAGAAAGGAGGGGTACGGCATCAAAAGACAGAGAGTGTTTTCTAACAACTATTTTGGTCCGGGCGTTTGTCACAGCAGTGTCTGATCACAGGGGATTACAGCGTCGGTTGGACCAGGAACTTTAAAGAAACAGGACAACGCGAACTTCATAGGGTAATCCTTGTTTAATTTAATGGACTTTTTGTGACATTTTATTATCGTGGGACACTGTGACTTCTGAACTGTGAATTATAATGAGTGAAGCAGACTCCGCACGCGATTTGCCTGGCGCAATTAGCTCACATGCAGTGCAGCGATTTAATGGACATTTTCCGCCTATTTTTTTGGGCGACGGGAAAGAAGATTTTCTCCACTGGTGCAGACGATTTGAAGTGACTGTGGAGGCTAGCACTGATTTTGATAACTTCAGGTTAGCAAAGTTTTTGCCAGCTTGTCTTGGTGGTACTGCTTTTAACTACTGGGACAGTTTGCCTAGTGACATTAAGAAAGACTATAAACAAGTGAAAGAAAAAATGAAAGCGGTTTTTGGCAAACGAGTTTATCTGTCCACATTTCAAAGTTATGTTAATGCATGCACACGCCTGCCTGGCGAGGCTCTCCAAGTTTTCGCAGCAGAAATTAGTCATTTGGTGGATGAAGCTTTTCCCACATACGAGGCTAATGCAAAGAATGGAGAAAAATTCAGACGTTTTGTTGCTGGAATTGAACCTTATCTACAGCTTCGCATACATGAACAAGGTGTAGATACACTGGATGCTGCTCTTGCGTTGGCTCTGCAGATTGAACAGGCACACCAAGCCAGCAAGGTACTGCTGCCGTCTCACCCGCAACAGTGGACTTCCTCGGCAGCAGGAGTTTTTCCTGGATCTATCCTCAACATTCTTCCACAGACTGTACCTACCTCTCCCTGCTTCACGATGTCTACAGTACTTCCCGCGATTCACTCAGCTACATCAGGGGACTTCATGAAACTTCAACAGACCCTGGAAAGTTTGACAGAGAGAATGGATCACCTTCAGCTTGAGGTTAACAGGCAGAGGTATGCCGGCAGACACACTTCTTCACCGGATCGACAGCGTTGCAGTCTTCGTGGGCGATTCACGTGGGCGCACATCAGAACGTCGCAGGTATGACAGACATTCATATACTGACTGTGACTCTTTTTATGAGCGAAATAGACCACCATACAGAGATACGAGTGGCGATAGGGACTATTACAAGGCACGCAGATATGAGGGCTATCGTGATCAAAGTCCTAGGATGTCACCGGAACGTGGACAGCGCATTACAGCTCGGGACTCTCTGGATCGTGCTTCTTGTTCAGACAATGGTCGAGGCGACAGGTCATCGGACGGCTACTCAAAGCGGCGGAGTGATCGGTCTCCAAGTCCTGGTCACGTGCGTTTCCAGTCTCCTTCACGTGTTCATCAGCGCCAGGGAAACTATCAGTAGTTGACAATGAGGGCCAATTGCCAACTGCTGCTGACACCGGGCCCATTGGTAACGTTGTGGAACATCATGTGACTGCAGACACTGGTCAGGCCGTGACACAAAATGTGGCACTTGTCATCGAAGACACAATAGTCCATGCATTCATTGATACTGGTGCTGATGTTTCTCTTATCAGTGAAGATTTCAGAATGTCTACTCCTACTTTGCGTCAAAGACCCTTGGTGAAACAGTTTATACCTCTGACTTCCATTTCTGGTGACACTTTAGATTCAGTGGGTACATTGTCAGCAAATGTCACTCTGGGAAAGCGTACAGTGTCACATTCATTTCAAGTGATCAGAAATTGCTCAAAAGCTCTTGTACTTGGTTGGGACTTTTTGTCTATGCACAAAATTGTGATTAACATGCAGAACATGTCTTTTCAGCTAGGTGAGGACTCCATATCCTTTATGGGTGTAGATCAGCATTCTCTGAGACTTGTGGATGTGACAGTGTGTACCACTACGGTTGTTCCTGCTCTGTCAGAGGCTGTAATCACTGCAAAACTTGCATCATCCCATACAGGTTTGCAGCCAAATGGCTACACAGGTGTGTTTGAGCCTTACTATCGTGAAGACTCCAAGATAGGATTTGCATGGACTGTGACGAAAGCAGATAAGGGTTCAATTTATGTGAAGGTAGTCAATCCCTCTGCAGATGACATGTCTCTGTACTGTGGTACTCCAATTGGTACTTTCCATTTCATTTCTGAGAGCGATCAGGATGGTTTTTTGTTAATTGAGAACAGTGTGAACAATGTAAATGCTCAAAATGTGTTGATGTCAAGTCAAGTGTCAATGCCCGAGTCACCTGTGCTGCCAGATCTCTCTAATACTGAGCTATCTGTGACGCAACAAAAGAGTCTGACAGATTTGCTAATCTCTTTTTCTGATGTTTTCAGTCAGCATAGTCAGGACTACGGTAGAACCAGCTTGGTTACCCACAAAATCAGGACCACAGATGATACTCCCATTTCCCAGCGAGCTTACAGGACTTCTCCTGCTCTCAAGGCAGAAATTCACCGTCAGGTAGAAAAACTCAAAACACAAGATATACTAGAGGATAGTGATAGTCCTTGGTCAAGTCCAATAGTAATGGTGAGAAAGAAAGACAATACCTACAGATTTTGCATTGACTATCGCAAGTTGAATTCTGTAACCATTACTGATGCACACCCGCTACCTCGAATAGACGATAGTCTTGATGCTTTGTCAGGGTCTCAGTATTTTTCCACCATGGACATGTCTTCGGGTTATTGGCAGGTAGAATTAGATCCAAATGACAGGAAAAAGACGGCCTTTACCACAGGGGATGGCCTGTATCATTTCAAAGTGATGCCTATGGGCCTTAAAAATAGTCCGCCCACGTTTCAAAGGCTAATGGAGTTAGTCCTTAGAGGGTTGCATTGGACAAAGTGCGTTATATATTTGGATGACATCATTTGTATGGGTAAAGATTTTGAGGATCACATCAAAAACCTCACAGACATTTTGACCAGGTTCAGGGAAGCATGTCTCAAGCTTAACCCTGTGAAGTGTCATTTTTGCAAGGCGTCTGTAACGTACATGGGTCATGTTGTCTCAAAGGATGAGCTGTCTCTTGATCCAGCTCATAGCGAGAAAGTAAGATACTGGCCAACTCCAAAATCAGCTAATGAGGTGCGAGCATTTTTGGGCTTGTGTAGCTATTATAGGCGTTTCGTTCGAGACTATGCTTTTAAGGCTCAACCTCTACACAAACTAACCCACAAAGATGTGCGTTTCGAATGGACCGATGAATGTTCAGTAGCTTTTCAGCAACTAAAAGACGCTCTGATGTCTCCGTCTGTCATGGCATTCCCTAATTTTGATCGGCCGTTTACATTGAGTTACGGATGCGTCTAATATAGCTATTGGTGCTGTCCTGTCTCAAATTCAAGATGGCAAAGAGCGAGTTGTTGCATACGCTAGTCACGTACTTACCTCGACTGAACGAAAATGGTCCACTTACGACAAAGAACTGTGGGCAATATTTTGGTCATTCAGACATTTTCGTCACTACTTGAGTAACTGCCCCTTTACAATTGTCACCGATCACAAACCTCTTGTTGGCCTAAGAAAATTGAACTTTGATATTGATCCCACGAGACGTAGAGGCCGGTGGGCTATGGAGCTTGATCCATATGAATGGGTGATCATCCACAAAGATGGCAAGAGACATACTAATGCGGATGCCATGTCTCATATTCCTGTTGATTCATCTACAACTCCGACACCTCGCACACAGACAGTATGCATTCAAACAGATGACTTGCCTCTCACGTCTCAGACTGCTGTTTTTGTGGGTGCCACTGGTACAGAAAGTCAGCCTAAGGTGGAGTCACAAATTTGTCTGACCGAATGTGAAATCGATGATGGTTCATCTGAGTTTACTGTGCAGATGCTGTGTACCTCTTTGGGTGGTGAGGAAAAGAACATTGCATACTGTCCGAAAAAAAACGATGCTTTGCTCTCACAGGTCTATAGTTGGGTCGAAAATCAAAAGAGACCTAATCTGAGACAAGTAAAGGGGAAATTGAGAAAACTTTGGTGGCAGGTTCCCCGTATGGAGTTGAAGGGTGAATTCTTGTGTCGTACAGCATGTAGTGCTCCAGGTAAACCTCAAACTTATCAGGTGGTCATTCCTGATGTTCTCATTCAGGACATGTTACACTATTTACATGGTGATCCATGTTCTGGACACTACAGTGCTGAACGTACACTGAAGAGAGCTCAGAGTTTGTGTTTTTGGCCAGGAATGAGAAATGCCATTGAACAGCATTGTGAGTCATGTGAAGCTTGTGAATCTCAGAAAAAGCCTGTTCCGCAGCGACGGGCACCTCTCCAATCTATTAGTGCTGTACGACCTTTTCAGTTTGTGTGTACTGATATCACAGAACTGCCTGTCACGTCCAGCGGTAATAGGTATGTGTTGGTGGTGCAAGATCACTTTACTAAATACGTCAACTCATATCCTATGGTGGACCAAACAGCCAGTACAGTGGCACAGTTGTTGTGTGATCAGTACATACCTGAACATGGTGTTCCAGAGGAATTGTTCTCTGATCAGGGACGTCAGTATGAGTCAGAGATTTTTCAGGACATCTGTAAGAGATTAAACATCAGTAAAAAGAGAACTACACCTTACCACCCTCGTGGTAATGGAATGGTAGAACGGTTCAATAGAACATTGAAGGATCAGTTAGCGAAGGTTCTTTTTTTTTCTTTTCTTTTTTCTCATTAGTGCGTGGTGAATGGCCGACCAGTACTTATCTGCCAGTTGTACTGCTCATTTAATGCTACACCTCATCTAGCACCGGGCTACTCGACCATTCTTCTTAGGCCATGGTCGATGAACCTCGTTTACCGGCACACACATGTACCTGATTCTCCATCAGATGAGAGCCGTGTGGAACTCAGCAGACTTATGGTTCAGACTCTATGATCAATCGTTTTTTTTTCTTTTGGAAACTGTGTTTCGAGAAATTGTGCCCCCCTAACACTAGTGCAGCAGAGACTTAA
The DNA here is from genome assembly GCA_018155175.1 of Sinocyclocheilus anophthalmus. NCBI lineage: Eukaryota > Metazoa > Chordata > Actinopteri > Cypriniformes > Cyprinidae > Sinocyclocheilus > Sinocyclocheilus anophthalmus. Next base: position 2,819 of record JADLZN010001091.1, on the reverse strand, counting down.
GCGATGACAGTACGTACTTTATAGTATGAGCAATCAGACCTATCAAGGAGGGCTGATGACCCATGCCGTGTGCGAATGAATGTTTTTTTACATCCAACCACACAGAGGAAGAAACTTGTGCCAAAATGGACAGGACCATATCGGGTGGTTACGGTGGACATGGCTGGTGTTATTTACACAGTGTTGAATGTGAGAAAGGAAAAGACAGAACCTAAGGTAGTTCACTATGAACGTTTGAAGCCCTACAGATCCAAGTGGACAGAACCAGCACTTACTTCCACATGTGCTGGTCAAGATAAGGACAAAAGGGTTCAGGAGTTGAGACCATTATACACCGCTTTATCTGGGTCTCTCCCTTTGTCATCAGGAGGGCTGACGAGGGCTGACGCGGGCAGTGCGTGAAGTGAGGCCTCATGCCATACTCTCCTTTGTTCCTCATGTACGTAGGCCTTCAGGTAGCATAGCGCAAGTTCCTCATGCTGTGCAGCAGCCACCTCAATTGGTTAATCATACCTCCTCAGTAGGGGGGGAACATGCGTCAAAATGTGTGGTTACTCGTTCAGGGCGCGTTATTAACAGGCCTAGGAAGTTTTCTTGTTAAAGAAAATTGGGAATAAATTGTACTTTTGTTCTTGGTTTGCAGTTTACTGTTTTACAATGTAAGAACACTTGACATTTACACATGTAATTTCTTTTTCGTCTGCCTAAAAATAAAAAAAAAAATATAAAAATACAGGTGTTATTACTTTTGTACAAGGCTTATAAACACTGTTGTTTATTTGTTCTGGTATATTGACAAATGAGGACTTTCTTTTGCTTAAGGGACTTCGTGGCGAAAAATGTTGAGATTGTATTCTTGATTATCTTACTATTATATGTAAATTAAAATTAAGTGCCGGATAATCTGCGTTTGTTGATGGATGTGAACGTGATCTCCAGGTTGGCAGCAGATGACAATCGCCAGTGCGCTGTAATGTTGAGACTGGGTTAGGAGCTTGAGTTGGGGATAGGGATATACATGTGTAGAGAGCCTGGCCCGTTGAATTCATTCCGCGCCTACTCGACACACAATAAACGACAGTAAAGCACATCCAGTCTAAGGTGTATGCATTGCAGTATTCGAGGAAACATTTTCAAGAGACTGGACAGTTTCTCATATGCATCTAAAGCCCCTTCGTACAGTATTCATGCTTGTTATGTCACGTGCATCCCGCATAGCCAACGCGTGAACTGCAGTTGTAACGGCACGGACCGCCGTCACAGCCCTACTGTACAATGATGTAGTTTCCTGACATCCAGAGCTCGGTCTGCTCGAAAAGCGTTTTCTCAACATAGTGCGCTTCCGTGTTGTTGCTTGACCTCAGCCAATGGCATGACCGATGTTGTCTGACGGGGCTTGGCAAAAGATGATGAGTGACGAGGACTGTTGCGGCCCCGCCTGCTCGGGAGTGTGTGAGCTGAATAGCGCGAGTGCACTGTGTAGTTCGACAAACGACATAGACCTCAGTTATCATGAAAAAAGCCAGGAAATTTCAGTTTTTGACAATATGGCGACCTTTAACATTTATAATTAATATTCGGCTGAAGTTGCCTAAGACAACATAGTAACAAAACGATTGCCCGGTGTGTTTAAAGAGAATAAAAATAATATCAAAAAGAGATTGGTCCTGCCTGTTGTTTATTAATTCCAGTGATGACGTTCTACTATGTTGTCTGTTGACGCTGTAGATTTTTGATGACAGACACAGATACCAGCTTGGTTAGTTTATTCCACCACTGCACACTCTCCCTTCCACATGCGGGGGGGACCCTCACTGACGTCACGCTCTTGACGAACCCCATACCACCCCCCCCCCCCCCCCCCCCCCACCCCCCCCCCCCCCCCCCCCCCCCCCCACCTCCCCCCCCCCCCCCCCGCCCCCCCCCCAATGTACTAAAGAAACATTCCACATAACTCTACATCCTCCCTCTTTTAGTGGAAAACAAAGTAACAGTGCAAAAGACAAAATAAAATCAGACCAACAACATAACATATGAATAACATAAAACAGGTGCAAAAAAAGGAGAACACCTGACTGCACAATATCACCTAACAAGAATAACATGCATAAAGGAACAGAGATTTATAGCACATTTCAATCAGTTCATAACATAGTCTTTGTAACGTTGGTTAGGACGGCTGACTCTTCCAGAACGAGTCATCACTGAACATTTGCCATCTGTGTCACTGTAACAGTCCATTTTAGTGGACTGTGGTTGCTGCATGGACCCCTCAGAATTGGGTGGTGTTGCGAGTGCCCCAGCATGAGTCTCTACTGGGAGATCATCTTCAAAGTCAGCTGGAGGGGATTCTGAAACAGGGAGGAGATGTCGCCTGTTCCTGATATACTTGGCACCTTGTGATGTAACGACATAGCTATTTGGTTGCTCAGCAGGAGAATTCACTATTGCTAGTCTGTCAAAACCACGTGCTGTCTGCATCCTGACAGTTTGCCCTGTCTTGAGTGCAGGGAGCTGGTGAGCATTTCTGTCATAATAGTCTTTTCCCCTCATTCTCCGTTTTGTGATGATTTCTTTCACGTCTGTGTGGATAACAGGCTGAAGCATTGCCTTGGTCACCGGGAGGAAGGTCCGTGTTTGCCTAGAGAAAAGGCATTGTGCAGGGGACGGTAAACCATCCCGGGAAAGATTGCGAACATGGAGAAGAGCAGCGCGTATGTCAGTATGGTCACGGTAGCATTTTTCCAGAAGGTGCTTAGCAGATCTGACTGCACGCTCTGCCAGCCCATTGGATTGGGGATAGTGAGGGCTGCTGCGAA